>CAWUPE010000066.1:0-99159 GCA_963924145.1 Pyrausta purpuralis
CATCCCATACAAAGTTAGTCGAATTTAACACTTTTTCGGTCACCGTGAAATATTTTGTCTTGATATTAACCGACTTTATATTGACCGTCGCATCAAGCGCGTTACGTAGACACATCGTCTGTGTAGATCGGACCTGTTGCACTTCAAAAAAATCGCAATATGGATTCTGTTTGGAATAATTGTAGCGTTTTTACCTACTTTAGGCACTGAATATTTGTCGTTTTAAAGCTCAGTTTGAAATGTTTTTGGTTGTCGTTTCTGTTCAAATCGACCATCTTTTAGCATACTTTTCGATCATATTAGCTCTTCGAAGTGTTTGTGCGCACGCTCCGCTGTTCTAGTTTGTACTCTCCTGCGTTATTTTAAAAGATACATGCCATAAAATGTTAGTCAAATTTTACACTTTTTCGGTCACCGTGAAATATTTTGTCTTGATATTAACCGTCTTTATATTGACCGTCGCGTCGATGCCGTTGCGTAGACACCTCGTTTATGTAGACCGGACCTGTGGCATTTTAAAAACATCGCAATATGGATTCTGTTTGCAATAATATTAGCGTTTTTACCTACTTTAGACACTGAATATTTGTCGTTTAAAAGCTCAGTTTGAAATGTTTTAGTTTGTCGTTTCTGTTCAAATCCATTATCTTTTAGCACACTTTTCGATCATATTAGCTCACCAGAGTGTTTGTGCATACGTTTTTCTGTTGAAATATGTACTCGTTTGCGATATTTTAAAAGATTCATCCCATACAAAGTTAATGGAGTTTAACACTTTTTCGGTCACCGCGAAATATTTTGTCTTGATATTAACCGACTTTATTTTGACAGTCGCGTGGATATCGTCGCGTCGATACCTTGTTTGTGTAGATCGGACCTATTGCATTTTAAAATCATCGCAATGTGGATTCTGTTTGCAATATTTTTTGCGTTTCCACCTACTTTAGACACTGAATATTTGTCGTTTTGAAGCTCAGTTTGAAATGTTTTAGTTTGTCGTTTCTGTTTAAATCCATCATTTTTTAGCATTCTTTTCGATCATATTAGCTCACCAAAGTGGTTTTGCGCACGCTCCGCTGTTCTAGTAGGTACACTTTTGCGATATTTTAAAAGATACATGCCATACTATGTTAGTCGAATTTTTCACTTTTTCGGTCACCGTGAAATATTTTGTCCTGATATTAACCGACTTTATATTGACCGTCGCATCGAGCCCGTTGCGTAGACACCTTGTTTGTGTAGATCGGACCTGTTGCACTTCAAAAACATCGCAATATGGATTCTGTTTGGAATAATTTTAGCGTTTTCACCTACTTTAGACACTGAATATTTGTCGTTTTGAATCTCAGTTTGAAATGTTTTAGTTGGTCGTTTCTGTTCAAATCGATCATCTTTTAGCATACTTTTCGATCACATTAGCTCACCGGAGTGTTTGTGCGCACGTTTCGCTGTTCTCATAGGTACTTTCCTGCGTTATTTTAAAATATACATGTTTTACAATGTTTGTCAAATTTTACACTTTTTCGGTCACCGTGAAATATTTTGTCTTGATATTAACCGACTTTATATTGACCGTCAAGTCGAGCCCGTTGCGTAGACACCTCGTTTTTGTAGATCGGACCTGTTGCACTTCAAAAACATCGCAATATGGATTCTGTTTGCAATAATTTTAGCGTTTTCACCTACTTTAGACACTGAATATTTGTCGTTTTAAAGCTCAGTTTGAAATGTTTCAGTTTGTCATTTCTGTTCAAATCGATCATCTTTTAGCATACTTTTCGATCATCCTAGCTCACCAGAGTGTTTGTGCGCACGTGTCGCTGTTGAAGTAGGAACTCTTTTGCGATATTTTAAATGATACTTGCCATACAATGTTAGTCGAATTTTACACTTTTTCGGTCACCGTAAAATATTTTGTCTTGATATTAACCGACTTTATATTGACCGTCGCGTCGATGCCGTTGCGAAGACACCTCGTTTATGTAGACCGGACTTGTTGCACTTCAAAAACATTGCAATATGGATTCTTTTTGCAATAATTTTGGCGTTTTCACCTACTTTAGATACTGACTATTTGTCGTTTTGAAGCTCAGTTTGAAATGTTTTAGTTTGTCGTTTCTGTTCAAATCGATCATCTTTTAGCATACTTTTCGAATATATTAGCTCACCGAAGTGGTACTGCGCACGTTTCGCTGTTCTAGTAGCTACTTTTTTGCGATATTTTAAAAGATACATCCCATACAAAGTGAGTCGAATTGTACACTTTTTCGGTCACCGTGAAATATTTTGTCTTGATATTAACCGACTTTATATTGACCGTCGCGTCGAGCCCGTTGCGTAGACACCTCGTTTTTGTAGATCGGACCTGTTGCACTTCAAAAACATCGCAATATGGATTCTGTTTGCAATAATTTTAGCGTTTTCACCTACTTTAGACACTGAATATTTGTCGTTTTAAAGCTCAGTTTGAAATGTTTCAGTTTGTCATTTCTGTTCAAATCGATCATCTTTTAGCATACTTTTCGATCATACTAGCTCATCATAGTGTTTGTGCGCACGTGTAGCTGTTGAAGTAGGAACTCTTTTGCGATATTTTAAATGATACATGCCATACAATGTTAGTCGAATTTTACACTTTTTCGGTCACCGTGAAATATTTTGTCTTGATATTAACCGACTTTATATTGACCGTCGCGTCGATGCCGTTGCGAAGACACCTCGTTTATGTAGACTGGACCTGTTGCACTTCAAAAACATTGCATTATGGATTCTGTTTGCAATAATTTTGGCGTTTTCACCTACTTTAGATACTGATTATTTGTCGTTTTGAAGCTCAAATTGAAATGTTTTAGTTTGTCATTTCTGTTCAATTCGATCATCTTTAAGCATACTTTTCAATCATATTAGCTCACCGAAGTGGTTCTGCGAACGCTCCGCTGTTGAATTAGGTACTCTTTTGCGATATTTTAAAAGATACGTCCTATACAATTTGAGTCAAATTTTACACTTTTTCGGTCACCGTGAAATATTTTGTTTTGAAATAAACCGACTTTATATTGACCGTCGCATCGAGCCTTTTGCGGAGACACCTTGGTTGTGTAAATCGGACCTGTTGTACTTCAAAAACATCGCAATATGGATTCTGTTTGGAATAATTGTAGCGTTTTTACCTACTTTAGGCACTGAATATTTGTCGTTTTAAAGCTCAGTTTGAAATGTTTTAGTTTGTCATTTCTGTTCAAATCGATCATCTTTTAGCATACTTTACGATCAAATTAGTTAACCGAAGTGGTTTTGCGCATGCTTCGCTGTTCTAGTAGTTACTCTTTTGCGATATTTTAAAAGATACATCTCATACAAAGTTAGTCGAATTTTACACTTTTTCAGTCACCGTGAAATATTTTGTCTTGATATTAACCGACTTTATATTGACCGTCGCGTCGAGCTCCTTGCGTAGACACCACGTCTGTGTAGATTGGACCTGTTGCACTTCAAAAACATCGCAATATGGATTCTGTTTGCAATAATTTTAGCGTTTTTACCTACTTTAGACACTGAATATTTGTCGTTTTAAAGCTCAGTTTGAAATATTTTAGTTTGTCGTTTCTGTTCAAATCGATCATCTTTTAGCATACTTTTCGATCATATTAGCTCAACGAAGTGGTACTGCGCACGCTCCGCTGTTCTAGTAGGTACTCTTTTATGATATTTTAAAAGATACATCCCATACAAAGTTGGTCGAATTTTACACTTTTTCGGTCACCGTGAAATATTTTGTCTTGATATTAACCGACTTTATATTGACCGTCGCGTCGAGCTCCTTGCGTAGACACCACGTCTGTGTAGATAGGACCTGTTGCACTTCAAAAACATCGCAATATGGATTCTGTTGCAATAATTTTAGCGTTTCTACCTACTTAAGACACTGAATATTTGTCGTTTTAAAGCTCAGTTTGAAATATTTTAGTTTGTCGTTTCTGTTCAAATCGATCTTCTTTTAGCATACTTTTCAATCGTATTAGCTCACCGAAGTGGTTTTGCACACGCTCCGCTGTTCTAGTAGTTACTCTTTTGCGATATTTTAAAAGATACATGCCATACTATGTTAGTCGAATTTTTCACTTTTTCGGTCACCGTGAAATATTTTGTCTTGATTTTAACCGACTTTATATTGACCGTCGCATCGAGCCCGTTGCGTAGACACCTTGTTTGTGTAGATCGGACCTGTTGCACTTCAAAAACATCGCAATATGGATTCTGTTTGGAATAATTTTAGCGTTTTCACCTACTTTAGACACTGAATATTTGTCGGTTTGAAGCTCAGTTTGAAATGATTTAGTTGGTCGTTTCTGTTCAAATCGATCATCTTTTAGCATACTTCTCTATCATATTAGCTCAACGGAGTGTTTTTGCGCACGCTCCGCTGTTGATGTAGGTATTCTCTGCGTAATTTTAAAAGATACATGCCATACTATGTTGGTGGAATTTTACACTTTTTCGGTCACCGTGAAATATTTTGTCTTGATATTAACCGACTTTATATTGACCGTCGCGTCGAGCCCCTTGCGTAGACACCACGTCTGTGTAGATCGGACCTGTTGCACTTCAAAAACATCGCAATATGGATTCTGTTTGCAATAATTTTAGCGTTTTCACCTACTTTAGACACTGAATATTTGTCGTTTTGAAGCTCAGTTTGAAATGTTTTAGTTGGTCGTTTCTGTTCAAATCGATCATCTTTTAGCATACTTTTCGATCACATTTGCTCACCGAAGTAGTACTGCGCACGCTCCGCTGTTCTAGTAGATACTCTTTTGCGATATTTTAAAAGATACATCCCAAACAAAGTTGGTCGAATTTTACACTTTTTCGGTCACCGTGAAATATTTTGTCTTGATATTAACCGACTTTATATTGACCGTCGCGTCGAGCCCGTTGCGTAGACACCTCGTTTATGTAGACCGGACCTGTTGCATATCAAAAACATTGCATTATGGATTCTGTTTGCAATAATTTTGGCGTTTTCACCTACTTAAGATACTGATTATTTGTCGTTTTGAAGCTCAAATTGAAATGTTTTAGTTTAACATTTCTGTTCAATTCGATCATCTTTTAGCATACTTTTCAATCATCTTAGCTCACCGAAGTGGTTCTGCAAACGCTCCGCTGTTGAAATAGGTACTCTTTTGCGATATTTTAAAAGATACGTCCTATACAAACTTAGTCAAATTTTACACTTTTTCGGTCACCGTGAAATATTTTGTTTTGAAATAAACCGACTTTATATTGACCGTCGCATCGAGCCTGTTGCGGAGACACCTTGGTTGTGTAAATCGGACCTGTTGTACTTCAAAAACATCGCAATATGGATTCTGTTTGGAATAATTGTAGCGTTTTTACCTACTTTAGGCACTGAATATTTGTCGTTTTAAAGCTCAGTTTGAAATGTTTTAGTTTGTCATTTCTGTTCAAATCGATCATCTTTTAGCATACTTTACGATCAAATTAGTTAACCGAAGTGGTTTTGCGCACGCTCCGCTGTTCTAGTAGTTACTCTTTTGCGATATTTTAAAAGATACATCTCATACAATGTTAGTCGAATTTTACACTTTTTCGGTCACCGTGAAATATTTTGTCTTGATATTAACCGACTTTATATTGACCGTCGCGTCGAGCTCCTTGCGTAGACAACACGTCTGTGTAGATTGAACCTGTTGCACTTCAAAAACATCGCAATATGGATTCTGTTTGCAATAATTTTAGCGTTTCTACCTTCTTTAGACACTGAATATTTGTCGTTTTAAAGCTCAGTTTGAAATATATTAGTTTGTCGTTTCTGTTCAAATCGATCATCTTTTAGCATACTTTTCGATCATATTAGCTCACCGAAGTGGTACTGCGCACGCTCCGTTGTTCTAGTAGGTACTCTTTTATGATATTTGAAAAGATACATCCCATACAAAGTTGGTCGAATTTTACACTTTTTCGGTCACCGTGAAATATTTTGTCTTGATATTAACCGACTTTATATTGACCGTCGCGTTGATATCGTCGGGTTGACACCTTGTTTGTGTAGATCGGACCTGTTGCACTTCAAAAACATCGCAATATGGATTCTGTTTGGAATAATTTTAGCGTTTTCACCTACTTTAGACACTGAATATTTGTCGTTTTGAAGCTCAGTTTGAAATGTTTTAGTTTGTCGTTTCTGTTCAAATCGACCATCTTTTAGCATACTTTTCGATCATATTAGCTCACCAAAGTGGTACTGCGCACGCTCCGCTGTTCTAGTAGGTACTCTTTTGCTATATTTTAAAAGATACATCCCATACAAATTTAGTCGAATTTAACACTTTTTCGGTCACCGTTAAATATTTTGTCTTGATATTAACCGACTTTATATTGACAGTCGCGTCGATATCGTCGCGTCGACACCTCGTTTGTGTGAATCGGACCTGTTGCACTTCAATAACATCGCAATATGGATTCTGTTTGCAATAATTTTAGCGTTTTCGCCTACTTTAGACACTGAGTATTTGTCGTTTTAAAGCTCAGTTTGAAATGTTTTAGTTTGTCGTTTCTGTTCAAATCGAACATCTTTTAGCATACTTTTCGATCATATTAGCTCTTTGAAGTGTTTGTGCGCACGCTCCGCTGTTCTAGTAGGTACTCTTTTGCGATATTTTAAAAGATACATACCATACAAAGTCAGTCGAATTTAACACTTTTTCGGTCACCGTGAAATATTTTGTCTTGATATTAACCGACTTTATATTGACCGTCGCATAGAGGCCATTGCTTAGACACCTCGTTTTTGGAGATCGGACCTGTTGCACTTCAAAAACATCGCAATTTGGATTCTATTTGGAATAATTTTTGCGTTTTCACCTACTTTAGACACTGGATATTTGTCGTTTTAAAGCTCAAATTGAAATGTTTTAGTTTGTCATTTCTGTTCAATTTGATCATCTTTTAGCATACTTTTCAATTATATTAGCTCACCGAAGTGGTTCTGCGAACGCTCCGCTGTTAAAATATGTACTCTTTTGCGATATTTTGAAAGATACGTCCCATACAAACTTAGTCGAATTTTACACTTTTTCGGTCACCGTGAAATATTTTGTTTTGAAATAAACCGACTTTATATTGACCGTCGCATCGAGCCTGTTGCGGAGACACCTTGTTTGTGTAAATCGGACCTGTTGTACTTTAAAAACATCGCAATATGGATTCTGTTTGGAATAATTGTAGCGTTTTCACCTACTTTAGGCACTGAATATTTGTCGTTTTAAAGCTCAGTTTGAAATGTTTTAGTTTGTCATTTCTGTTCAAATTGATCATCTTTTAGCATATTTTTTGATTATATTAGCTTACAGGAGTGTTTGTGCGCACGCTCCGCTGTTCTAGTAGGTATTCTCTGCGTAATTTTAAAAGATACATGCCATACAATGTTAGTCAAATTTTACACTTTTTCGGTCACCGTGAAATATTTTGTCTTGATATTTAACGACTTTATATTGACCGTCGCGTCGATGCCGTTGTGTAGACACCTGGTTTATGTAGACCGGACCTGTGGCATTTAAAAAACATCGCAATATGGATTCAGTTTGCAATAATTTTAGCGTTTTCACCTACTTTAGACACTGAATATTTGTCGTTTTGAAGCTCAGTTTGAAATGTTTTAGTTTGTCGTTTCTGTTCAAATCGATCATCTTTTAGCAAATGTTTTAGTTTGTCGTTTCTGTTCAAATCGATCATCTTTAAGCATACTTTTCGATCATATTTGCTCACCAAAGTGGTATTGCGCACGCTCCGGTGTTCTAGTAGATACTCTTTTGCGATATTTTAAAAGATACATCCCATATAACCGACCGTCGCATCGAGCCCGTTGCGTAGACACCTCGTTTTTGTATATCGGACCTTTTGCACTTCAAAAACATCGCAATATCGATTCTGTTTGCAATAATTTTAGCGTTTTACCTACTTTAGACACTGAATATTTGTCGTTTTGAAGTTCAGTTTGAAATGTTTTAGTTTGTCGTTTCTGTTTAAATCGATTATCTTTTAACATACTTTTCGAACATATTAGCTCAACGGAGTATTTTTGCGCACGCTCCGCTGTTGAAATAGGTACTCCCTTGCGTTATTTTAAAAGATACATGCTATACAAAGTTAGCCGAATTTTACACTTTTTCGGTCACCGTGAAATATTTTGTTTTGATATTAACCGAGTTTATATTGACCGTCGCGTCGAGGCCGTTGCGTTGACACCTGGTTTGTGTAGATCGGACCTGTTGCACTTCAAAAACATCGCAATATGGATTCTGTTTGCAATAATTTTAGCGTTTTCATCTACTTTAGACACTGAATATTTGTCGTTTTAAAGCTCAGTTTGAAATGTTTTAGTTTGTCGTTTCTGTTCAAATCGATCATCTTTTAGCATAATTTTCGATCATATTAGCTCAACAAAGTGGTTCTGCGCACGTTCCGCTTTTGAAGAAGTTACTCTCCTTAGTTATTTTATAAGATACATCCCATACAAAGTTAGTCGAATTTTACACTTTTTCGGTCACCGTGAAATATTTTGTCTTGATATTAACCGACTTTATATTGACCGTCGCGTCGATGCCTTTGTGTAGACACCTGGTTTATGTAGACCGGACCTGTGGCATTTTAAAAACATCGCAATATGGATTCTGTTTGCAATAATTTTAGCGTTTTCACCTACTTTAGACACTGAATATTGCTCAGTTTTAAATGTTTTTGTTTGTTGTTTCTGTTCAAATCGATCATCTTTTAGCAAATGTTTTAGTTTGTCGTTTCTGTTCAAATCGATCATCTTTTAGCATACTTTTCGATCATATTTGCTCACCGAAGTGGTACTGCGCACGCTCCGGTGTTCTAGTAGATACTCTTTTGCGATATTTTAAAAGATACATCCCATATAACCGACCGTCGCATCGAGCCCGTTGCGTAGACACCTCGTTTTTGTATATCGGACCTGTTGCACTTCAAAAACATCGCAATATGGATTCTTTTTGCAATAATTTTAGCGTTTTCACCTACTTTAGACACTGAATATTTGTCGTTTTTAAGCTTAGTTTGAAATGTTTTAGTTTGTCGTTTCTGTTCAAATCGATTATCTTTTAGAATATTTTTCGATCGTGTTAGCTCACCGAATGGTTCTGCACACGCCTTACTGTTCTAATAGGTACTCTTTTGCGATTTTTTAAAAGATACATCCCATACAAAGTTAGTCGAATTTTACACTTTTTCGGTCACCGTGAAATATTTTGTCTTGATATTAACCGACTTTATATTGACCGTCGCGTCGAGCCCGTTGCGTAGACACCTCGTTTTTGGAGATCGGACCTGTTGCACTTCAAAAACATCGCAATGTAAATTCTGTTTGGAATAATTTTTGCGTTTTCACCTACTTTAGACACTGGATATTTGTCGTTTTAAAGCTCAAATTGAAATGTTTTAGTTTGTCATTTCTGTTCGATTCGATCATCTTTTAGCATACTTTTCAATCATATTAGCTCACCGAAGTGGTTCTGCGAACGCTTCGCTGTTGAAATAGGTACTCTTTTGCGATATTTTGAAAGATACGTCCCATACAAACTTAGTCGAATTTTACACTTTTTCGGTCACCGTGAAATATTTTGTTTTGAAATAAACCGACTTTATATTGACCGTCGCATCGAGCCTGTTGCGGAGACACCTTGTTTGTGTAAGTCGGACCTGTTGTACTTCAAAAACATCGCAATATGGATTATGTTGTACTTTAGGCACTGAATATTTGTCGTTTTAAAGCTCAGTTTGAAATGTTTTAGTTTGTCATTTCTGTTCAATTCGATCATCTTTTAGCATACTTTTCAATCATTTTAGCTCACCGAAGTGGTTCTGCGAACGCTCCGCTGTTGAAATAGGTACTCTTTTGCGATATTTTGAAAGATACGTCCCATACAAACTTAGTCGAATTTTACAATTTTTCGGTCACCGTGAAATATTTTGTATTGATATTAACCGACTTTATATTGACCGTCGCATCGAGACCGTTGCGTAGATACCTCGTTTCTGTAGATCGGACCTGTTGCACTTCAAAAACATCGCAATATGGATTCTGTTTGCAATAATTTTAGCGTTTTCGCCTACTTTAGACACTGAATATTTTGTCGTTTTGAAGCTCAGTTTGAAATGTTTTAGTTTGTCGTTTCTGTTCAAATTGATCATCTTTTAGCATATTTTTTTATTATATTAGCTTACAGGCGTGTTTGTGCGCACGCTCCGCTGTTCTAGTAGGTATTCTCTGCGTAATTTTAAAAGATACATGCCATACAATGTTAGTCGAATTTTACACTTTTTCGGTCACCGTGAAATATTTTGTCTTGATATTTACCGACTTTATATTGACCGTCGCGTCGAGCCCGTTGCGTAGACACCTCGTTTGTATAGACCGGACCTACTGCACTTCAAAAACATCGCAATATGGATTCTGTTTGCAATAATTTTAGCATTTACACCTACTTTAGACACTGAATATTTGTCGTTTTAAAGCTCAGTTTGAAATGTTTCAGTTTGTCATTTCTGTTCAAACCGATCATCTTTTAGCATACTTTTCGATCATACTAGCTCACCAGAGTGTTTGTGCGCACGTGTCGCTGTTGAAGTAGGTACTCTTTTGCGATATTTTAAAAGATACATCAGTAGGATAATAATGGGCACTCTACGCCAGCCACAGCTTGTGTCAGCAAACTTTCGTTTGCTTCCACGCACTGTCGCTGGCGTATCCTGCCCATTATTATAATTGGAAATATATTAACGACAAGTTGGATTCATTTGGTGTATGACTAACTTTTTATCTGAACTGATATACAATTATGTACGTTTGATTCTCAGATTAACATTCTTAAACAAGTAACAATGACTTACCCAATATATCATGATGATTACTGTACAATTCAAGTGTTAGTCATTTAGTAAGATCACTAATCAAGTCCAATCACATTTAACATATAAATTGCTTGGCATTCTTCCTAAACTACCGCTCACGGATATACAAGTTAAAACCAAATCACAATTCATATTTCTTTTGAAAAATACGTATACATAGGCCATTGAGACTCATGCCCTTATACAGCGGTAGCACGATGGGTAAACCTTTAAATCATGCGAATGAGCAGATTGCCTTGAGAGTACATACAGAAGCAAATTTTCTGTGCCAGGATGGCTCATGACTCTCCATTCAACATAAATATAAAGGTTATGCCCATAGCAGCTTATTGCTAGGTTACATCCATATATACAAATATCAAGATTGAAAGTATGAATCGATTAAGTTCTACTTGTATAACGTGCTGTAAAGTTTAATACGAACCAATAAATTGACAAATCCCCGCCGGTTCGTATCCACAGGCCACTCGGACTCATGCCCTTATACAGCGGTAGCACGATGGGTTAAACTTTAAATCATGTGAATGAGCAGATTGCCTCGAGAGTTCACACAGAATTCAATTTTCTATACCAGGATGGCTCATGACTCTCCATTCAACATAAATATAAATTTTATACCCATAGCAGCTTACTGTTAGGTTACATCCGTGAATACAATAACCGAAAAAGATTAAATGTGAATTATTGTCGTTTTACTTTACGAGCACTAGTGGTCGGTACGACACAAATTAACGAAGTGATTTGTAAAGAATATTAAAGAAAAGATTTGAATTGCGTGGGTCAAGCGCATAAGCTGAAGCGATTTAGCCTGAACAAGTACCGATTGCTGCCTTAATAAATTACAGCTGAATTTAATACGTGGAAAAACTTGAATAAAAAATAATATTATCACCACAAATACCTCTAATTTAAATATTTGTTTTATAAACACATTACATTGTATTATGTTACTTATTCACATCCGTTTTTAAATGGTTCATAAATTAACTGGTTATTAAAAAGCGTGAACGTTATACTCATAACACACTTTTTGTTACTAATATTTTAAGAGTTCAAATGATTTTTTACTTTCCTAAGGCTCCTTTTAGTTGTACCAAACAATATGTATCGCCGTAACATGCACTTATAGTCAGGGAGCTATATGCAATCTTAAAAAAATATTCCTACACAGGTTGACTGGTAGAAACTAAAGACCTCAAATAATTATGTTAGGTTTGCACCACTGCTTAAATATGATGCGACTTAATCGATATGTATCTAATCCTTGTCATAAAACTTGTGTGACGTTGATTTTGATCTTTTGGTCAAAACATTGTATCTAATATATGTTTGAAATATAAACTGATTTTTAAGAAAATTTGGTAATATAATTTATCGGAACTTCCTCCTCAAGCAAATCTTTGTTTTATCAACACACAGAAATATCAAATAATATAAATAGAAGAAAGTACAACTTAAAATTGTGTTTACATTTGTGTTAATTATGGTTTGTATTACGTTCCGTGCAAACACTGTGGCTCTTGCACTATTCGAAAAAAAGCTGTGCTGTTCGATGCATAGAACATTTTGCTGCGTATGCATGGTGCACTTTTGCTGCGCACAATATCATGTTTTTGTATTAACGTCACTTTAATTTATTCAGCATAAAGATTGTGCTCTTTTATAGCTACAAAACATATCTTACCATGTTCCGTAAAATATGTCCTTAAAGTAAGCACATATTACCTATGCTCATACAAACTATAAAAAACAGTATTAATAAGTTAAGTTATTGTCATCTCAAATTTATATTATTAATCATCAAACATATAAATAACAAACTTTAAAATGATTTACTTAATTATTATTTACCAAAACAACTGTCTGAAAGAATAAATACTTAAACAGACATTTTTACTTATGAACGGACTTTATAAAACATACCTATATTCTTTCGATTTTATAGCTTGCACTGCGCAACAAGTATGAGCTAATTTGTATAATATAAACCACAAAATATAAAGCGATTGAAATTCGCCGACACCCGCCGCTGCTGAAAAATGATATTTTTGCAAGTAAATAACCACAACTGGCTTTACTCACTTTATTTTTTGTGTAACTACCTATAACTAAATACACGGTAGTGGGTTGATTCCCGGTTTGAATTAATTACGTTTCTCTATGTTTTTTGTAATTTTTAATACTTTCGATTCAGTTACGAAAATTAAATTAAATCATTTATTTCAGATTTGCATCCATAAGTGTAGTGACAAGGTTTTTTTATCTTAATATTAGTAAAACGATTAATTAATACAATTGATATATATTTATTTGTTTATTTTAATGTGTCTAAAACGAAAACGATTTTTCCTTATAGTTGCCAACAATTATTTTTTATATTGAAATATGTAACCTACATCGAATAGAATATAGTATACCTATGACACAACTAGTTTTGAAGTGGACAAAATGATATTATTTCGTATTAGTTAATGGAAGTGTAGATGCATAATATGTAAGTAACTAGGACTACTTTACCTTATCCGCATTATTAATGGACTTGTGCTTTTTTCGAATAAATGAATTATGTTGATGTGCAAGCAAATTTTTACAATAAAACCACGATTTTGTTCGATCGATTTTCACTCATCGACTCTGTGACCCAAGTGTGTGCAAGTAGCTGTCTGCAGTCAACGTCGCAAAATCGCTGTCGCCTCCGCTCTTCGCTCTCCGCTCCGCTAAGGTGTGCAAGTTTTACGATTGAAACTACAAGTTTTAACCACTTCAAAAATGTAAGTTAGTACTTAGGTACTTTTTTATATTTCTTGCTCCAATAGTTATTTAAATTGTAATGATAAGTCGTAATACTTTGTGTTTTACGAGTCTTTTTGAAATAAAACAAAAGTGGTTCCAGACATAGAGCCTTTTTTCCGTGTATCAAGACACTGTACTTAATTTAAATAAAATTACTTTCAGGTCAGACTCCGAGTGCGAATCAATCGCAGAAAGGCCGAAAGCCAAGACCACGAAAAAGGCAGCATCGTCATCGTCAAAAAAACGCAAGTCGTCCTCCAGCAGCAAAGACTCAAGGTAACATACTTACTTGTTTTTGTTACGAATTTCGTATTCATTTAATTTGCATTTATTGTTTTATCATTTAAGTTCAAGCCTTGTCAAAGTTAGTAGCCGTAACCGAATTATTTTTTGTATTAGCACAGGTAAAGAACATAATTTTATCATGAACACTAAATCGTTTACTTGTCATTAGAATCTCTCGTAGTTGTTAACCCACAAGTAAAGTAGACAGGTATTTCACTATTTACGTTTATTAATTTAACATTCGATCGGTTACAGGAACAAAAAGTCGAAGACTGCAGACAGTCGAAGACTCAGTTCTCGCGGATGCGTGCAAGCGCCTGGACGTGTATCGGAATCACAGTTTATTGCTTAACACATTAGAGTAAGACAAGTAATAGTTGAACGTGACTGATAAAGGGAAACAGCAGGAAGACTTCAGCTGCGATTGAAGTGCATGCGCATCGAGGCTCCGCCCCCCGAGTTAGACTCCGCCCACTGTATTACTCATTATTTTTGCATCAGGCCAGCGATAACATCTTTCTAGGCCTAAATGCCTCGAACTGTTCGAACCCCGCCGCCGTCGGAAAACAAAACGATGTACGGATCAGAACCAAACATACACGCAATTAAGGAAAAAGAAGTGCTCGCGGAGTGGGTTAATCCTAGAAAAAAACGGATACGTGATGAGCCAGATAACGAGACCCCCGGCACACAGCTCTCAACGGCACATAAAGCACCCTGTTGCTCTGAAAATACAGCCCTTATAAAAGAAGCAATGGACTCGTTCCGCGAAGAAATGAGAACCATGATGCAAACATTAATCGATATTAAAAGCCAGCAAGAGGAACGTTTCTCAAACTTCCAAAAAGATATATCTGAGATGAAAAGCACTGTTAGTAATTTACAAAAAACTAATGAGGAGCTTGACCAGTCTGTGGATTACCTAGGCAAGAAATACAAAGACCTTGAGGGCAAAAATATCGAGATGGCAAACACACTAGTAAAACAAGAAAATAAAATAAAGGATATGTTACAAAAGAACATATATTTAGATAAATGCAACAGGGCACTAGAAGAACGCGTCTGTGTGTTAGAACAAAAAGAGTTAGATTGTAATGTGGAGTTGGTAAATGTACAAGAGGTGGAGAGCATGAGTGCCTTAGAGGTAACCAAAGTTATTGCAGGTAAATTGAAGGTATGTCCAGATAAAATCAAAAATGCCTGGAGAGTAGGGAAAATAAAGGAAGGCAAGGACTCGCGACCCCTGATCGTAGTCCTGCAAACACGAGAAGACCGGTCTGAGTGGCTAAGAGGCCGAAAGAAAATCATTACAAATGATATGGTTTTTAGCACCGATAACAACACTAGAATCTACATTAATGAAAACGTGACTCAGCATACTCGACGTTTGTTCTGGGAAACGAAAACACAATTGAAAGACATGTTCAAATATATATGGATTCAAAATGCCCGTGTACTTATTAAAAGAAATGAGACAGATAAAAAGGTTTATCAAATACGCAATTCGAGCGACATAGAAGCTTTTCTGAACAAAAAGGAGCTTAATTAATTTTTGGATTGGAAGGTGTAACTAATCTAATATATATACACTTGTATTTCTATCATGTCATCAAACTTTGATCCTCAACCGCATCTACACGAAATAGAATACAAGAGATATACAGACATAAATGTGTGGCACAACGACTTAAATAAGGATGATAGTTCACTTAACCTAATACATATTAATATATGCTCACTTAAAAAGCATTTTAATGAATTGATAATATTAATAAAAAACTGCTTAGACAACATACATGTCATCTGCCTAACCGAAGTTAATGTTAAAAATGATGAACTATGCCTATTTAACATAGAAGGATTTAATATGACCTCAAAAACGAGAGAAAAGAGCAAAGGAGGCGGTATAGTGATATATACGAGAGACTACATTACCTTGAACACTTATAATACATTTACTACATACTGCGAGTTAATACATGGTAGGCTTCAGACACGGAACTACAGCGCTGATCTAATAGTGTGCTATAGACCGCCAAAGACAAGCAAACCAATGTTCATCACGGAATTAGATCAGATTATTAGATGTGTGCCTAAAAGCATGGACATACTAATGCTGGGAGACTATAACATTGACATTTTGGAAGAAAACCAGGATAACTCTGCGGAAAGATATCTTAACATATTATCGGCGCATGGACTGCACTGTGGAGTACAGGACGTGACCCGTGATGCTGTTGTGGCGGAACGACGGACCACAAGCTGCATCGACCACGTATTTACAAGAAACGTGAAAGCTAGTGCGGTGCAAGCGTACATACTTAAGACTAAATTAGCAGATCATTTTCTAACGGAACTGATAGTGTTTACAGACAAACGATCGCAAACAAATGTGAATAAAATAGGTTTTGATAACAAACTGATCAAGTGTAAATTAAGTGAAATAAATTGGTGTGACCTCCTAAATGTAGACGATCCAATTAGGTTATACGAGAAAATAAAGGAAATTTTTAGTGATATTTATGATTCTGCGAGAGTAAATATACAAATAAAAAAGAGAGTAAATCAGGGCTGGGTAAGTGATACATTACTAAGTATGTTAAAAATAAGAGATAGTTTGTATAGGAAATGGAAAGCCGAGCCTAGTAATAATAATCTTAGATTAAATTATACTACATATAGAAATAAAGTACAAAAACTAATAAATAAAACTAAAAATAACTATAAGAAAAAAGAGATAACTGAATGTAAAGGAAACATGCGTAAAATCTGGGAAATGATAAATAAATGGACGGGGAAAACAAAGTCGTCAGTTGATGCCATAATTGAAAGGTATTTACAAAATAATAATCAAACAATGAATCAAATATGTCAAAAATTTTGCGAAACGTTCATTGATGAGATTGATAATATAAAACATAAATGTAATCACACTTTTCTCGACAGGAAAGAGTATATAAAGGAATGCTGCATGAGTTTTAGATTTAAAATGGTATCAGCTGAAGATGTATCGAAAACAAAAGACAGATTGGATTGTAACAAGTCACCAGGGTCAGACCAAATTCGAGTTATGGACTTAAAGATAATTAAAAATAAAATCAGTTCAGTAATAGCACACTTTATAAACAGATGTATCAAATCAGGTGTGTACCCAAGTGAATTAAAAAATGCATTAATAAGACCAATTTATAAAAGCGGGTCACACCAAGATTTCACTAACTATCGACCAATTGCGATATTAAATGTTCTTAACAAAATAACGGAAAAAATTATAGTTAAACAATTATCAGATTTTCTTGAACAAAACAATGTAATCTCCGATGTGCAATATGGGTTTAGACCGAACAGAAGTACGGAAATGGCATTATCGAAATTTACAGACGACGTTAACAATGCCCTTAATGACCAAAAATTAGTAATGACTATTTTTATTGACTTCAAAAAAGCGTTCGACACGTTGGATCATGATGGCTTGTTACAATCTATGGAAGAGTGTGGGATTCGAGGCCCGGTTAACGCGTGGTTTCGAAGTTACCTGAGGGATAGAACCTTAAAAGTTAACATAAGCGGAACTAGTAGTGAGTTAGGTAGAATTAAGTATGGAGTCCCGACTGGATCGGTATTTGGACCAGTAGGGTACATTATGCATGTAAATGGCATGCATAATGTCATAAAGTCGAGCACAACATATATGTACGCTGATGATACCTGCCTTATGTATTGTGACAAAGACCCTGAAAACATACAAAAAGTAATGCAAAAAGACCTAGATAATATTATCATGTGGGCGCACGATAATGGCATAATAATAAATATTAGCAAAACAAAATGTATGCTTATATCATCACCGTACAGACACAGGAAACAGGTTGAAATTGTTCTTAAAGGTCACACATACGACTGCCTGCATTGTAACACGAGCAGTACGCACGCATGTAGATGTGTGCAACTAGAACAGGTGCAGTCGTATAAATACCTAGGCTTGACTATTGATGACAAATTCGCATGGAATTTGCACGTTGATCAAGTTTGTATAAAGCTACGTAGTGTACTAGGCAAGATGTTTCACCTTAAATACATGACTAATAAAAGTATACTATTTATGTTATATAACGCGCTCGCAGAAGCAGCTATAGGATACGGGTTAAGCAGTTATGGCCTTACTTTCCCGGTGCACATAAATAAAATAAAAAATATTCAAATTAGATTTTTAAAGATTTTAGCTGACTATAAGGTAAAAAAGGAGTGTAATGAAGACTACGAAAAGCTATTTAAAATTTGTAAGATATTACCCATTGATAAAAAAGTTAAAAGTAAAATTATATTAGAACAATACAACGAATTGGAGCACAAAGTGGAGCGAATATATGGCCATCAAATAAGACAATCCGTAAAACGAAAATACGTAGTACCAAAAACTAAAAATTACTTTGGAAAGAGAACTAGGAGATATGTTGTTCCGACATTACACAATGACATCCCAACAGATTTACTTTGTAAAGCTGCCTCTAAAAAGCACCTAAAAAATCTGTTAAAAAAACATTACCTCTCGTTATGTCCATAGCCCTGCTGCGACGTAACAGTATACATATAAACATGCTTAGAATAAAAAGTATCTCTAATCGTATTTAACAAAATATAAAAATAATTGATGGCCTACGTTTTATTCCAATGTGGGCTAAAGCGTTGTAGTCTCTTATTTTATTTTTATTATCAAAGTCTTTATAATGTTATGTGTAATGCATCGTTATGTACCTACAGTCTGTGAAACACATGTGACATATAGATATAGATATTTCCCTTATATACTAAGTAGATTTAAGTTATGTACATTTAGGCGAGAACAACTGCCGACAAACTGCTGTGCAGTTTGGCAGAAATGAATAGTGTTTTTCTTATTATTTTGAAATAAATAAATTAAATTAAAATTAAATTAAATCTTCGGTCTCGGCGCAGAGGAGTACGAGGTTGAGGAGACGAAGTCGTCGAGCCTGTCGTCCTACATCCTCAACAGAGTCGCGAACGGCACCCAGCGCCGCAGCGCGCCCACCGACGGCGACTTCTACGTGGAGCTAAAGGTCTACCACCGCGACGACGCCGAGACCAGTTCCCCCGACGAGCGCTGGAAGAAGGCGCTGTTGCGCATCAACTGTTTCGTGGAGAACGACTCGAGCCAGTGGAAAACCTTGCAGCGATTTGTATAGGATGTAAATTTGTTGTTTGAAGATTGTAGTCCCACATTTATTAGTGATAAGTTTAGTATTAAGCGTGTTTAATAAATTAATTTTGTTCTGATATTGATTTACATTATTTCATTAGGCAGGTATAGTTATAATATCCGATCATCGTTTGATAACTTATTAAGAGATTAGAGAAAATAGTTTATTTTTATAGTTCAATCAGTAGATCAGCATGCCTTTTTGTTCATATTGTAATATAACAGTTGATAGAAGGCTTTGGACTGGACACTTGCGAAGCAATAGTCATAAAAACAGTAGCAGCACAGCTTACTGTCCAGGCGTGAAGTTAGTTAGGTCCGCCTTCCGCGGTCGCATTGCCACTTATAGAATAGAAGCTCAGGAAATTAGTCAGCTAAATTCTGTAGACTTATTTTTTAACAACATCCGAACGAGAGTAAAATTACTCTTAGATGAGTCGTTAAAAAAATATACAAGTATTAAGGTTAACTTTGAACTGTATTCAAAGTTCATGTTGATAAAAGATGATAGGCAGGAAATCAAATCATTTGCTACAAAAAACTTTCCGCTTCATCTAAATTACAAGTTTGAACATTTTTTTTCAAAGATTGAAAGTTTTATAAAAAGTAGTATGGAAGAGTTTCAAGACAGAGATAGTGGATGGTCGTTTTATCAAAATTCTCATTTTGAAATAAATATTAATAAATATGAACCACTCAGTGGATCTACTTTTATTGACTTGCCTAAATTCATAAAAAATAAAAAGGCATGTTTGAACATCCAAAACAAGGACAAAAAATGTTTTTTGTGGTCTGTTATGGCTGCACTCTATCCTACGCAAAATCATCCTACGCGTGTCTCTTCTTATCCTCATTACAAACTTAAACTTAACATTGATGGTATGAAATTTCCTGTGTTTTCTGATATAAGTGTTTTTGAGAAAAATAATCCTAACATATGTATAAATGTTTATGGATTAAGAGGTAATAAGTTTGTTACAGGACCTTTATACAAATCGGAAAATAGCGATAAAAATGGTAAGCGTATTCATCTTTTACTTATAGAAAAAGGAGACTTATCTCATTTTTGTTTAATTAAAAATTTATGTCGTCTCGTTAGAAATCAAATTACCAAACATCATGGCTCTTTGTTTTTTTGCGATACTTGTTTAATATTTTTCCCGTCAGAAGATGAACTAAATAGTCACGTCTGCGGTGGGGTAGTAACAGTGTTGCCTAGTCAAGGTTCCGTTTTACAATTCAAAAACTTTGATCGCAAACAAAACATACCTTTTGTTATCTATGCAGACTTTGAAACCATGTTGCAACCAGTATTAGGCTGTGAACCTGACCCAAACTTGGCGAGCACTACCGATTTACAAAGACATGTACCAGTCGCTTTTGCGTACAATGTCGTTTGTTCCTTTGACGAATCTCAGAATAAGTTTGTGTCTTATCGCGGTAAAGATTGCGTTTCAAAGTTTGTTGCGCTTATACAAGATCAGGCTAAAAAAATTCATGAAATATTAAGTTTCAACAAACCAATGATTTTCACAGACCTGGATGCAAAAAAATTTGATGATGCAACGGTATGTCACATTTGTGGTTACCTTTTGTGGTTCGATAAAGTCCGCGATCACTGTCACGTATCAGGGTATTACCGCGGCGCGGCTCATCAAATTTGTAATTTACGTTACAAAACACCTCAGTTCATTCCGATATTTTTTCATAATTTAGCAGGTTATGATTGCCATCTTTTTATCAAAGAGTTAGGAGAAATGCCGGGAAAAGTTAAAGTCATACCTAAAACAAAAGAAAACTATATTTCGTTTGTTAAATTTTTACCTGCAGCCAACGGAGAGTTTATTCAACTACGTTTTACGGACTCGTTCAAATTTTTGGGAACAAGCTTAGATAAATTAGCGAAAACAATGAAAAAAGACGATTTTAAATGTTTACGCTCACATTTTCCTAGTGAACAACAATTTGATTTGCTAACCAGGAAGGGAGTATATCCTTATGATTATATGAAAAAATGGAACACTTACTTGAAAAAAACGTTGCCACCTAAATCATGTTTTTTTAACTCCCTTACTAATAACCACATCACAGACAGTGACTACGAACACGCTCGAACCGTTTGGTCGAATTTTAAAATCAGAGATTTAGGCGATTACACTGATTTGTACCTAAAAACAGACGTACTTTTACTAACTGATATTTTTGAAAAATTCCGCAAAACTTGTAAAATCCATTATCAGCTTGATCCTGCCTTTTATGTCACCGCACCGAGTCTCTCATTCGATGCAATGCTATTAAAAACAGGAGTTCAACTTGAACTACTCGATGATTTGTCAATGATTCGAATGATTCAAAAGGGTATAAGGGGGGTCTGTGTATGTGTTATCACCGGTACGCTAAGGCTAACAACAAATACATGCCCGATTATGATTCCTCGGAGGTGGATTCATTTATAGTTTACTTAGACTGTAATAATTTATATGGGTACAGTATGAGTCAAACTCTGCCATATTCTAACTTTAGATTTTTAAATAGCTCTGAAATAGAAGAGTTAAATATTTTAGAGGTCAAGGATGATGCGGAGTACGGTTTTATACTTGAAGTCGATTTACTATATCCTGAACACCTGCATCAAGCCCATAACGATTTACCATTTTGCCCTGAAAAATGTATACCACCCGGTGGTAAAAATAAGAAATTGGTACCAAATTTATACAACAAATTCAATTATGTCATTCATTACGTTCACTTGAAAAAATGTTTAGAGCATGGACTAGTGCTAACTAAAGTTCATCGCGTAATATCATTTCGACAAAGCGCCTATTTAAAAAAATATATAGAGCTAAACACTAGTCTGCGTCAAAAAGCAGAATCAGCCTTTGAACAAGATTTTTTTAAGCTTCTGAACAATTCAGTGTTTGGCAAAACCCTTGAAAATAACGAGTCCCGTGTTAACGTACATCTAGTAAATGATTGGGCAGATACTAATAATAAAACTAAAAAGAAATTAAGTGCAAGCAAATTAATTTCAAAGCCAAATTTTCACAGCGTATCTGTATTTACAGATAATTTGGTTGCTATTCAAATGAAACCAGATCAAATTGTTTTTAGATAAACCCATATATATAGGTTTTTCAGTTCTAGAATTATCGAAAGCACACATGTATCATTTTCATTACAACATCATAAAGCCTTTTTACGAACACCGCGTTCAACTGTGCTATACCGACACAGATAGTTTCATATACATAATACATAGTAATGATTTTTACGAAGACGTGAGAAATACGTTCTTGAAATTCTTCGATACCACCAATTTCAATCAAAACAATCAGTTTAATCTTCCTCTTATAAATAAAAAAGTACCAGGTCTATTTAAAGATGAAATGGGAGGACAATTGATATCAGAATTTGTCGGATTGAGATCTAAACTATATTGCGTTAGAACTTTAGACAAAGTATTTAAAAAAGCAAAAGGAGTCAAATCCAATGTAATTCGTGAACTTAATTTATCGGACTAAGAATCAGTACTTTTAAACGGAACTGTAATACGTAAAATAACAAAGGAGAGTAACATCTTCAACAGCGGAACGTGCGCAGAACTACTTCACTGAGCTAATATAATCGAAAAATATGCTAAACGATGATCGATTTGAACAGAAACGACAAACTAAAACATTTCAAACTGAGCTTTAAAACGACAAATATTCAGTGTCTAAAGTAGGTGAAAACGCTTAAATTATTGCAAACAGAATCCATATTGCGATGTTTTTGAAATGCAACAGGTCCGATCTACACAAACTAGGTGTCTACGCAACGGGCTCGATGCGACGGTCAATATAAAGTCGGTTAATATCAAGACAAAATATTTCACGGTGACCGAAAAAGTGTAAAATTCGACTAACTTTGTATGGCATGTATCTTTTAAAATTACGCAAAAGAAAACCTACTTTAACAGCAGGGCGTGCGCAATACCACATCAGTGAGCTAATATGATCGACAAGTATGCTAAAAGATGATCGATTTGAACAGAAACGACAAACTAAAACATTTCAAACTGAGCTTTAAAACGACAAATATTCAGTGTCTAAAGTAGGTAAAAACGCTAAAATTATTGCAAACAAAATCCATATTGAGATGGTTTTGAAGTGCAACAGGTCCGATCTACACAAACGAGATTTCTACGCAACGGCTTCGACGCGACGGTCAATATAAAGTCGGTTAATATCAAGACAAAATATTTCACGGTGACCGAAACAGTGTAAAATTCGACTAACTTTGTATGGGATGTATCTTTTAAAATAACAAAGGAGAGTAACATCTTCAACAGCGGAACGTGCGCAGAACTACTCCACTGAGCTAATATGATCGAAAAGTATGCTAAACGATGATCGATTTGAACAGAAACGACAAACTAAAACATTTCAAACTGAGCTTTAAAACGACAAATATTCAGTGTCTAAAGTAGGTGAAAACGCTTAGATTATTGCAAACAGAATCCATATTGCGATGTTTTTGAAATGCAACAGGTCCGATCTACACAAACTAGGTGTCTACGCAACGGGCTCGATGCGACGGTCAATATAAAGTTGGTTAATATCAAGACAAAATATTTCACGGTGACCGAAAAAGTGTAAAATTTGACTAACTTAGTATGGCATGTATCTTTTAAAATATCGCAAACAAGAACATTTTTTAACAGCGAAGCGTGCGCAGAACCACATCAATGAGCTAATATGATCGAAAAATATGCTAAAAGATGATCGATTTGAAGAGAAACGATAAACTAAAACATTTCAAACTGAGCTTTAAAACGACAAATATTCAGTGTCTAAAGTAAGTGAAAACGCTTAAATTATTGCAAACAGAATCCATATTGCGACGTTTTTGAAATGCAACAGGTCCGTTCTACACAAACTAGGTGTCTACGCAACGGGCTCGATGCGACGGTCAATATAAAGTCGGTTAATATCAAGACAAAACATTTCACGGTGACCGAAAAAGTGTAAAATTTGACTAACTTTGTATGGCATGTATCTTTTAAAATATCGCAAGCAAGAACCTACTTTAACAGCGAAGCGTGCGCAGAACTACATCAGTGAGCTAATATGATCGAAAAGTATGCTAAAAGATGATCGATTTGAACAGAAACGACAAACTAAAACATTTTAAACTGAGCTTCAAAACGACAAATATTCAGTGTCTAAAGTAGGTGAAAACGCTAAAATTATGCAAACAGAATCCATATTGCGATGTTTTTGAAGTGCAACAGGTCCGATCTACAAAATCGAGGTGTCTACGCAACGGGCTCGATGCAACGGTCAATATAAAGTCGGTTAATATCACGACAAAATATTTCACGGTGACCGAAAAAGTATAAAATTCGACTAACATTGTATGGGATGTATCTTTTGAAATAACGCAGGAGAATACCTACTAGAAGAGCAAAGCTTGCGCAGATCCACATCAGTGAGCTAATATGATCGAAAAGTATGCTAAAAGATGATCGATTTGAACAGAAACGACCAACTAAAACATTTCAAACTGAGCATTACAACGACAAATATTCAGTGACTAAAGTAGGTGAAAACGCTTTAATTATTGCAAACAGAATCCATATTGCGATGTTTTTTGCAATGCAACAGGTCCGTTCTACACAACCAAGGTGTCTACGCAACGGGCTCCACGCGACGGTCAGTATAAAGTCGGTTAATATCAAGACAAAATATTTCACGGTGACCGAAAAAGTGTAAAATTCGACTAACTTTGTATGGCAAGTATTTTTTAAAATTACGCAAAAGAAAACCTACTTTAACAGCAGGGCGTGCGCAATACCACATCAGTGAGCTAATATGATCGACAAGTATGCTAAAAGATGATCGATTTGAACAGAAACGACAAACTAAAACATTTCAAACTGAGCTTTAAAACGACAAATATTCAGTGTCTAAAGTAGGTGAAAACGCTTAAATTATTGCAAACAGAATACATATTGAGATGGTTTTGAAGTGCAACAGGTCCGATCTACACAAACGAGATTTCTACGCAACGGCTTCGACGCGACGGTCAATATAAAGTCGGTTAATATCAAGACAAAATATTTCACGGTGACCGAAACAGTGTAAAATTCGACTAACTTTGTATGGGATGTATCTTTTAAAATAACAAAGGAGAGTAACATCTTCAACAGCGGAACGTGCGCAAAACTACTCCACTGAGCTTATATGATCGAAAAGTATGCTAAACGATGATCGATTTGAACAGAAACGACAAACTAAAACATTTCAAACTGAGCTTTAAAACGACAAATATTCAGTGTCTAAAGTAGGTGAAAACGCTTAGATTATTGCAAACAGAATCCATATTGCGATGTTTTTGAAATGCAACAGGTCCGTTCTACACAAACTAGGTGTCTACGCAACGGGCTCGATGCGACGGTCAATATAAAGTCGGTTAATATCAAGACAAAACATTTCACGGTGACCGAAAAAGTGTAAAATTTGACTAACTTTGTATGGCATGTATCTTTTAAAATATCGCAAACAAGGACCTACTTTAACAGCGAAACGTGCGCAGATCCACATCAGTGAGCTAATGTGATCGAAAAGTATGCTTAAAGATGATCGATTTGAACAGAAACGACAAACTAAAACATTTCAAACTGAGCTTTAAAACGACAAATATTCAGTGTCTAAAGTAGGTGAAAACGCTACAATTATTGCAAACAGAATCCATATTGCGATGTTTTTGATGTGCAACAGGTCCGATCTACAAAAACGAGTTGTCTACGCAACGGGCTCGATGCGACGGTCAATATAAAGTCGGTTAATATCACGACAAAATATTTCACGGTAACCGAAAAAGTGTAAAATTCGACTAACATAGTATGGGATGTATCTTTTAAAATAACGCAGGAGAATACCTACTAGAAGAGCGAAGCTTGCGCAGATCCACATTAGTGAGCTAATATGATCGAAAAGTATGCTAAAAGATGATCGATTTGAACAGAAACGACCAACTAAAACATTTCAAACTGAGCATTACAACGACAAATATTCAGTGACTAAAGTAGGTGAAAACGCTTTAATTATTGCAAACAGAATCCATATTGCGATGTTTTTTGAAATGCAAAAGGTCCGATCTACACAACCAAGGTGTCTACGCAACGGGCTCCACGCGACGGTCAATATTAAGTCGGTTAATATCAAGACTAAATATTTCACGGTGACCGAAAAAGTGTAAAATTCGACTAACTTTGTATGGCATGTATCTTTTAAAATATCGCAAACAAGGACCTACTTTAACAGCGAAACGTGCGCAGATCCAGATCAGTGAGCTAATATGATCGAAAAGTATGCTTAAAGATGATCGATTTGAACAGAAACGACAAACTAAAACATTTCAAACTGAGCTTTAAAACGACAAATATTCAGTGTCTTAAGTAGGTGAAAACGCTACAATTATTGCAAACAGAATCCATATTGCGATGATTTTGATGTGCAACAGGTCCGATATACAAAAACGAGTTGTCTACGCAACGGGCTCGATGCGACGGTCAATATAAAGTCGGTTAATATCACGACAAAATATTTCACGGTGACCGAAAAAGTATAAAATTCGACTAACATAGTATGGGATGTATCTTTTGAAATAACGCAGGAGAATACCTACTAGAAGAGCAAAGCTTGCGCAGATCCACATCAGTGAGCTAATATGATCGAAAAGTATGCTAAAAGATGATCGATTTGAACAGAAACGACCAACTAAAACATTTCAAACTGAGCATTACAACGACAAATATTCAGTGACTAAAGTAGGTGAAAACGCTTTAATTATTGCAAACAGAATCCATATTGCGATGTTTTTTGAAATGCAACAGGTCCGTTCTACACAACCAAGGTGTCTACGCAACGGGCTCCACGCGACGGTCAGTATAAAGTCGGTTAATATCAAGACAAAATATTTCACGGTGACCGAAAAAGTGTAAAATTCGACTAACTTTGTATGGCATGTATCTTTTAAAATTACGCAAAAGAAAACCTACTTTAACAGCAGGGCGTGCGCAATACCACATCAGTGAGCTAATATGATCGACAAGTATGCTAAAAGATGATTGATTTGAACAGAAACGACAAACTAAAACATTTCAAACTGAGCTTTAAAACGACAAATATTCAGTGTCTAAAGTAGGTAAAAACGCTTAAATTATTGCAAACAGAATCCATATTGAGATGGTTTTGAAGTGCAACAGGTCCGATCTACACAAACGAGATTTCTACGCAACGGCTTCGACGCGACGGTCAATATAAAGTCGGTTAATATCAAGACAAAATATTTCACGGTGACCGAAACAGTGTAAAATTCGACTAACTTTGTATGGGATGTATCTTTTAAAATAACAAAGGAGAGTAACATCTTCAACAGCGGAACGTGCGCAGAACTACTCTACTGAGCTAATATGATCGAAAAGTATGCTAAACGATGATCGATTTGAACAGAAACGACAAACTAAAACATTTCAAACTGAGCTTTAAAACGACAAATATTCAGTGTCTAAAGTAGGTGAAAACGCTTAGATTATTGCAAACAGAATCCATATTGCGATGTTTTTGAAATGCAACAGGTCCGATCTACACAAACTAGGTGTCTACGCAACGGGCTCGATGCGACGGTCAATATAAAGTTGGTTAATATCAAGACAAAAAATTTCACGGTGACCGAAAAAGTGTAAAATTTGACTAACTTAGTATGGCATGTATCTTTTAAAATATCGCAAACAAGAACCTACTTTAACAGCGAAGCGTGCGCAGAACCACATCAGTGAGCTAATATGATCGAAAAGTATGCTAAAAGATGATCGATTTGAAGAGAAACGATAAACTAAAACATTTTAAACTGAGCTTTAAAACGACAAATATTCAGTGTCTAAAGTAAGTGAAAACGCTTAAATTATTGCAAACAGAATCCATATTGCGATGTTTTTGAAATGCAACAGGTCCGTTCTACACAAACTAGGTGTCTACGCAACGGGCTCGATGCGACGTTCAATATAAAGTCGGTTAATATCAAGACAAAACATTTCACGGTGACCGAAAAAGTGTAAAATTTGACTAACTTTGTATGGCATGTATCTTTTAAAATATCGCAAACAAGGACCTACTTTAACAGCGAAACGTGCGCAGATCTACATCAGTGAGCTAATGTGATCGAAAAGTATGCTTAAAGATGATCGATTTGAACAGAAACGACAAACTAAAACATTTCAAACTGAGCTTTAAAACGACAAATATTCAGTGTCTAAAGTAGGTGAAAACGCTACAATTATTGCAAACAGAATCCATATTGCGATGTTTTTGATGTGCAACAGGTCCGATCTACAAAAACGAGTTGTCTGCGCAACGGGCTCGATGCGACGGTCAATATAAAGTCGGTTAATATCACGACAAAATATTTCACGGTGACCGAAAAAGTGTAAAATTCGACTAACATAGTATGGGATGTATCTTTTAAAATAACGCAGGAGAATACCTACTAGAAGAGCGAAGCTTGCGCAGATCCACATTAGTGAGCTAATATGATCGAAAAGAATGCTAAAAGATGATCGATTTGAACAGAAACGACCAACTAAAACATTTCAAACTGAGCATTACAACGACAAATATTCAGTGACTAAAGTAGGTGAAAACGCTTTAATTATTGCAAACAGAATCCATATTGCGATGTTTTTTGAAATGCAACAGGTCCGATCTACACAACCAAGGTGTCTACGCAACGGGCTCCACGCGACGGTCAATATAAAGTCGGTTATTACCAAGACTAAATATTTCACGGTGACCGAAAAAGTGTAAAATTCGACTAACTTTAAATGGTATGTATCTTTAAATATAACAAAGGAGAGTAACATCTTCAACAGCGAAACGTGCGCAAAACTACTCCACTGAGCTAATATGATCGAAAAGTATGCTAAACGATGATCGAATTGAACAGAAACGACAAACTAAAACATTTCAAACTGAGCTTTAAAACGACAAATATTCAGGGTCTAAAGTAGGTAAAAACTGTGAAAGCTCTCCGGGAGTGCCGGCAGAAGTGAAAACTTGAATATCAACGTTGTGCATTTTTGATTTTTTGGAATAGTTATTATCAATATAAAAGTACTAAGTTTTTGTGATAGAATACAATAATAATAATAATAATAATAATAATAATAATAATAATAATAATAATAATAATAATAATAATAATAATAATAATAATAATAATAATAATAATAATAATAATAGTAATAATAATAATAATAATATAATATTTTTATAGAATACAATATTTATTTATTGCGCTATCGTACACAAACATTACAATTTATATTATATTAAATTACATTAAAAAGTTTATCTCTCAGAAAAATCAACTTACATCCATAATTTCGCCAACCGTCTTACGGTTTTTCGATCAGGTCACGTGTCCTGACGCGAGTTTCACATTTTTCCCCCATCCCACAAAAGTGCTCAACGCCGCTAAAGAAGTTTTCACTTCAAAAAACGTTAAAATTATTGCAAACAGAATCCATATTGAGATGTTTTTGAAGTGCAACAGGTCCGATCTACACAAACGAGATTTCTACGCAACGGCTTCGACGCGACGGTCAATATAAAGTCGGTTAATATCAAGACAAAATATTTCACGGTGACCGAAAAAGTGTAAAATTTGACTAACTTTGTATGGCATGTATCTTTTAAAATAGCAAAGGAGAGTAACATCTTCAACAGCGGAACGTGCGCTGAACTACTCCACTGAGCTAATATGATCGAAAAGTATGCTAAACGATGATCGATTTGAACAGAAACGACAAACTAAAACATTTCAAACTGAGCTTTAAAACGACAAATATTCAGTGTCCAAAGTAGGTGAAAACGCTGAAATTATTAAGATAAGAATTTTTTTTAAATAAAATTTTAAAGTTAAGAAATAATTAGAACAACAATCGAGTTGATTATTATACATTTGAAAATTCCAGTCATGAAGGTACTCAGTGTTTGTGTGTGTTTTATATTTATTGTATAGAATGTAGGCAACCCTTTTGAAAGTATGTGTTTAACTGTAAATGTGTTAAGGTGATGTATGGACAGGATTTTGTGAAGTTTGTTGTAGAGGTTTTTATTTAGAGAATTTTGTAAATGTATGTATTGGTATGATACGTTGTAGTGCGCAAAAACCTCAATGCTATAGATTAAAAGACACACACTTGTCGCTAGCCGCGATCTGGCGGTCACGTGCTTATATTGCTGCGATATTTATCCCGTAAATACCACTACTGTCGCTCCCTTACGAGCGACTAACTAAATTCGACGTCTTGCCCCTTAAAACTCAACGAAAAAGATACGACCTTCTGTATCTTCATAAAATTTTCCACTCTACAGTCGATACTCCAGATTCTCTCGGCTCTTAACGTTAATATTCGTCATAGATCTCGCAATCCCAACATATTTGACATACAGGTTTACAGGAATAACACGTCGTATTACAACCCAATAGCTAGAATGTGCCGTACGTACAACGAGCTGTCCCGCAGTGGCAAAGACATAGATATTTTCGATAGTAACTTCTCTCATCATAAAAAAGCCATATCCAACACTTTTAATGCAGATGTGTTCTCGCCGTAACAACGAAATGCATCAATTTTAAGTTAATTCAGTTTAATGTTTTGTTCCTTTTGTGTAAATTTCGTTTTTAGCTCGTATAAGATTTAATGTTCTAGTAGCATACATTAGCAGTTACCAAACATGTGGTGTATACTATTTATGAGCTACGCTCCAGTCTTTTTTGTGTATTGTAATAATTATAGTATGGGATGACTGTATCCTGTCTGTATACCGAATATAAATAAATAAATAAATATATAAACAAATAAGTAATTAAAGAAATACATAAATAATAAATAAATCAATAAATAAACAAATAAATAAATAAATAAGTAAATAAATAAATAAATAACAACATAAGTAAATGAGTAAATAACTAAATTAGTAATCTAGTAATTAAGTAAATAAATAAATAAGTGAATAGGTAAATAAGTAAATAAGTAATAAATAAGTAAATTTATTTCTAATTGGAACACAAACAGAATTACAATTAATGCATATACAATTAAATCACTAAGTTAAGTAAAGACTGGACTGTAACCTAATTACAGTGTTTACAGCTTGATTATTTACAATAACAACTGAGTACAGGTATTAAATAAATTATATCAGAATTAATTAGGAATGAAATTACAATAATAGACAATTCAAATAATAATAATACAAAATTAAAATTAATCGTTAGTATAAAAATATTTTAAATTAAATAATTCAAAGTTACAATAGCTATTTCGTTAAATTAAATAATAAATACAATTTAAATTTAATTAAGTCCGGGGACTTTTGGTGAGACCATCGCTAAGGACTTGGGATACAGCTTTCTTATAAACTGAGAATTTATTATTAAAAATGTCGACATCCTTGCCACTACGAGCCAATTCATTATATGCACGGTACATTCTAACCAGTGGGTTATAGTAGGAAGTATTGTTTCTGTACACTTGAATTGAGAACACGTTTGGACGACGTGATCTATACAGAGTATTGATACTAATTGACGACAGAAGATAAGGTGAGTGTATGGTGCCATGCAAAATTTTTTGCAAATAAAGGAGGTCGTATCTTTCACGTCGAGAGCTTAAAGGGACAACATCAAACTTTAACAACCTATCCTTATAACCCACGAGAGAGCGATCAAAACTATGCTTACGCGATATGTATCTAAGGCATCTCCCTTGTATCTTCTCAATGGCTTCACTGTGTACTTTATAGTGTGGAGACCAGACTGGACTACAGTACTCAAGGACACTTCTGACCAAGCTATTGAAGAGATAAAGAGTGCTAACTGGTTTTTTGAGGTGTTTAGTGGTTCTTATTATGAAGCCTATAAATGAGTTAATAAGTAAATTAGTAAACTAGTAAATAAGTGAATTAGAAAATAAAAAAATAATTCAATAAATAAATTAGTAAATTAATAATTCAATAAATAAATAAAAAAATCAAAAAATTTAAAAATCAATAAATTTATAAATCAATAAATAAATAAATAAATCAATAAATAAAAATAAAAAAAAAAATATATAAATAAAAAAAAGTAAATAAGTAAATAAGTATAAAGGTAAATAAGTAAATAAGTAATAAAGTAAAAAAGTATATTAGTAAATTAGTAAAAAAATAAATAAGTAAATTAGTAAATAAGTTAATAAGTAAATAAGTTAATAAGTAAATAAGTAAGTAAGTAAATGAGTATATAAGTAAACTAGTAGTTAAGTAAATAATTAAGTAAGTAAATTACTTAACTAGTAAACTTGTAAATAAGTAAATAAATAAATAAGTAAATAAGTAAATTAGTATATAAGTAAATGAGTAAATGAATAAATAAGTAAACTAGTAAATAAATAAATAAGTTAATTAGTAAATTAAATAAAATAAAATATAATAAATAAATTAGTTAATAAAAAAAATCATAATAAATTACATAAATAAATAAATCAATAAATTATTACATCAATAAATATATAAATAAATAAATAAATAAATAAAAAAAAGTAAATAAGTATAAAGGTAAATGAGTAAATAAGTAAATAAGTTAATAAGTATATAAGTAAATTAGTAAATACGTAAATAAGAAAATAAGTAAAAAAGTTAATAAGTAAATTAGTAAATAAGTAAATAAGTTAATAAGTAAGTAAGTAAATGAGTATATAAGTAAATTAGTAATAAAGTAAATAAGTAAGTGATAAAATTACTAAACTAGTAAACTTGTAATTAAGTAAATAAATGAAAACGTTAATAAGTAAATTAGTAAATAAGTAAAAAAGTAAACTAGTAAATAAGTTAATAAATTAATTAATAATTCAATAAATAAATTAATAAATCAATAAATAAATAAATCAATAAATATATAAATGAATAAATAAATAAATAAATAAATAAATCAATAAATAAATAAATGAATCAATAAATTTATAAATCAATAAATCAATAAATAAATAAATAAATAAATAAGTAAATAAGTAAATAAGTTAATAAGTAAATAAGTAAATAATTAAATAAGTTAATAAGGAAAAAAATAAGTAAGTGAATTAGTAAATTAGTAAATAAGTAATAAGAAGCACTAACTGCAACCAAAGTTTGTGGAAGCTGATGTACTAGGTTTAATACCTGTATTTTAAGCCTTTAGGCAGGCCCCATCTCTTGGTTTGTAATATTTTTAATCGAACTTACACTAAACACATCTAAACTTAAGAAATAATTAGAACAACAATCGAGAGGATTATTATACATTTAAAAAATCCAGTCATAAAGGTACTCAGTGTGTGTGTGTGTTTTATATTTATTGTATAGAATGTAGGCAACCCTTCTGAAAGTATGTGTTTAACTGTAAATGTGTTTAGGTGATGTATGGACAGGATTTTGTGAAGTTTGTTGTAGAGGTTTTTATTTAGAGAATTTTGTAAATGTATGTATTGGTATGATACGTTGTAGTGCGCAAAAACCTCAATGCTATAGATTAAAAAGACACACACTTGTAGCTAGCCGCGATCTGGCGGTCACGTGCTTATATTGCTGCGATATTTATCCCGTAAATACCACTACTGTCGCTTCCTTACGAGCGACTAACTAAATTCGACGTCTTGCCCCTTAAAACTCGACGAAAAAGATACGACCTTCTGTATCTTCATAAAATTTTCCACTCTACAGTCGATACTCCAGGTCTTCTCTCGGCTCTTAACGTTAATATTCGTCATAGATCTCGCAATCCCAACATATTTGACATACAGGTTTACAGGAATAACACGTCGTATTACAATCCAATAGCCAGAATGTGCCGTACGTACAACGAGCTGTCCCGCAGTGTCAAAGACATAGATATTTTCGATGGTTACTTCTCTCATTATAAAAAAGCCATATCCAACACTCTTAATGCAAAAGTGTTCTCGCCGTAACAACGAAATGCAACAATTTTAAGTTTATTCAGTTTAATGTTTTGTTCCTTTTGCGTAAATTTCGTTTTTAGCTCGTATAAGATTTAATGTTCTAGTAGCATACATTAGCAGTTACCAAACATGTGGTGTATACTATTTATGAGCTACGGTCCAGTCTTTTTTGTGTATTGTAATAATTATAGTATGGGATGACTGTTTCCTGTCTGTATACTGAATATAAATAAATAAATAAATATATAAACAAATAAGTAATTAAATAAATACATAAATAATAAATAAATCAATACATAAACAAATAAATAAATAAATAAGTAAATAAATAAATAAATAACAACATAAGTAAATGAGTAAATAACTAAATTAGTAATCTAGTAATTAAGTAAATAAGTAAATAAATAAATAAGTGAATAGGTAAATAAGTAAATAAGTAATAAAGTATATTAGTAAATTAGTAAATAAGTAAATAAGAAAATAAGTAAAAAAGTAAATTAGTAAATAAGTTAATAAGTTAATAAGTAAATAAGTAAGTAAGTAAATGAGTATATAAGTAAACTAGTAGTTAAGTAAATAAGTAAGTGAGTAAATTACTTAACTAGTAAACTTGTAAATAAGTAAATAAATAAATAAGTAAATAAGCAAATGAGTAAATAAATAAATAAGTAAATTAGTAAACTAATAAATAAATAAATAAGTTAATTAGTAAATAAAAAAATAATAAAATAAATAAATTAGTTTATAAATAAATTCAAAATAAATTAAATAAATAAATAAATAAATAAATAAAAATACATATAAATAAAAAAAAGTAAATAAGTAAATAAGTTAATAAGTATATAAGTAAATTAGTAAATAAGTAAATAAGAAAATAAGTAAATAAGTTAATAAGTAAATAAGTTAATAAGTAAGTAAGTAAGTAAATGAGTATATAAGTAAATTAGTAATAAAGTAAATAAGTCAGTGATAAAATTACTAAACTAGTAAACTTGTAATTAAGTAAATAAATGAATACGTAAATAAGTAAATAAGTAAAAAAGTAAACTTGTAAATAAGTTAATTAGTAAATAAGTAAATAAATAAATAAGTTAATAAATAAATTAATAATACAATAAATAAAATAATAAATCAATAAATATATAAATCAATAAATGAATAAATAAATAAATAAATAAGTAAATAAGTAAATAAGTTAATAAGTAAATAAGTAAATAAGTAAATAAGTAAATAATTAAATAAGGAAATAAATAAGAAAGTGAATTAGTAAATTAGTAAATAAGTAATAAGTAGCAATAACTGCAACCAAAGTTTGTGGAAGCTGATGTACTAGGTTTAATACCTGTATTTCAAGCCTTTAGGCAGGCCCCATCTCTTGGTTTGTAATATTTTTAATCGAACTTACACTAAACACATCTAAACTTAAGAAATAATTAGAACAACAATCGAGAGGATTATTATACATTTAAAAAATCCAGTCATAAAGGTACTCAGTGTGTGTGTGTGTTTTATATTTATTGTATAGAATGTAGGCAACCCTTCTGAAAGTATGTGTTTAACTGTAAATGTGTTTAGGTGATGTATGGACAGGATTTTGTGAAGTTTGTTGTAGAGGTTTTTATTTAGAGAATTTTGTAAATGTATGTATTGGTATGATACGTTGTAGTGCGCAAAAACCTCAATGCTATAGATTAAAAAGACACACACTTGTAGCTAGCCGCGATCTGGCGGTCACGTGCTTATATTGCTGCGATATTTATCCCGTAAATACCACTACTGTCGCTTCCTTACGAGCGACTAACTAAATTCGACGTCTTGCCCCTTAAAACTCGACGAAAAAGATACGACCTTCTGTATCTTCATAAAATTTTCCACTCTACAGTCGATACTCCAGGTCTTCTCTCGGCTCTTAACGTTAATATTCGTCATAGATCTCGCAATCCCAACATATTTGACATACAGGTTTACAGGAATAACACGTCGTATTACAATCCAATAGCCAGAATGTGCCGTACGTACAACGAGCTGTCCCGCAGTGTCAAAGACATAGATATTTTCGATGGTTACTTCTCTCATTATAAAAAAGCCATATCCAACACTCTTAATGCAAAAGTGTTCTCGCCGTAACAACGAAATGCAACAATTTTAAGTTTATTCAGTTTAATGTTTTGTTCCTTTTGCGTAAATTTCGTTTTTAGCTCGTATAAGATTTAATGTTCTAGTAGCATACATTAGCAGTTACCAAACATGTGGTGTATACTATTTATGAGCTACGGTCCAGTCTTTTTTGTGTATTGTAATAATTATAGTATGGGATGACTGTTTCCTGTCTGTATACTGAATATAAATAAATAAATAAATATATAAACAAATAAGTAATTAAATAAATACATAAATAATAAATAAATCAATACATAAACAAATAAATAAATAAATAAGTAAATAAATAAATAAATAACAACATAAGTAAATGAGTAAATAACTAAATTAGTAATCTAGTAATTAAGTAAATAAGTAAATAAATAAATAAGTGAATAGGTAAATAAGTAAATAAGTAATAAAGTATATTAGTAAATTAGTAAATAAGTAAATAAGAAAATAAGTAAAAAAGTAAATTAGTAAATAAGTTAATAAGTTAATAAGTAAATAAGTAAGTAAGTAAATGAGTATATAAGTAAACTAGTAGTTAAGTAAATAAGTAAGTGAGTAAATTACTTAACTAGTAAACTTGTAAATAAGTAAATAAATAAATAAGTAAATAAGCAAATGAGTAAATAAATAAATAAGTAAATTAGTAAACTAATAAATAAATAAATAAGTTAATTAGTAAATAAAAAAATAATAAAATAAATAAATTAGTTTATAAATAAATTCAAAATAAATTAAATAAATAAATAAATAAATAAATAAAAATATATATAAATAAAAAAAAGTAAATAAGTATAAAGGTTAATGAGTAAATAAGGAAACAAGTTAATAAGTATATAAGTAAATTAGTAAATAAGTAAATAAGAAAATAAGTAAATAAGTTAATAAGTAAGTAAGTAAATGAGTATATAAGTAAATTAGTAATAAAGTAAATAAGTCAGTGATAAAATTACTAAACTAGTAAACTTGTAATTAAGTAAATAAATGAATACGTAAATGAGTAAATAAGTAAAAAAGTAAACTTGTAAATAAGTTAATTAGTAAATAAGTAAATAAATAAATAAGTTAATAAATAAATTAATAATACAATAAATAAATTAATAAATCAATAAATATATAAATCAATAAATGAATAAATAAATAAATCAATAAATAAGTAAATAAGTAAATAAGTTAATAAGTAAATAAGTAATATAAGTAAATAATTAAATAAGGAAATAAATAAGAAAGTGAATTAGTAAATTAGTAAATAAGTAATAAGTAGCACTAACTGCAACCAAAGTTTGTGGAAGCTGATGTACTAGGTTTAATACCTGTATTTCAAGCCTTTAGGCAGGCCCCATCTCTTGATTTGTAATATTTTTAATCGAACTTACACTAAACACATCTAAACTTAAGAAATAATTAGAACAACAATCGAGAGGATTATTATACATTTAAAAAATCCAGTCATAAAGGTACTCAGTGTGTGTGTGTGTTTTATATTTATTGTATAGAATGTAGGCAACCCTTCTGAAAGTATGTGTTTAACTGTAAATGTGTTTAGGTGATGTATGGACAGGATTTTGTGAAGTTTGTTGTAGAGGTTTTTATTTAGAGAATTTTGTAAATGTATGTATTGGTATTATACGTTGTAGTGCGCAAAAACCTCAATGCTATAGATTAAAAAGACACACACTTGTCGCTAGCCGCGATCTGGCGGTCACGTGCTTATATTGCTGCGATATTTATCCCGTAAATACCACTACTGTCGCTTCCTTACGAGCGACTAACTAAATTCGACGTCTTGCCCCTTAAAACTCGACGAAAAAGATACGACCTTCTGTATCTTCATAAAATTTTCCACTCTACAGTCGATACTCCAGGTCTTCTCCCGGCTCTTAACGTTAATATTCGTCATAGATCTCGCAATCCCAACATATTTGACATACAGGTTTACAGGAATAACACGTCGTATTACAATCCAATAGCCAGAATGTGCCGTACGTACAACGAGCTGTCCCGCAGTGTCAAAGACATAGATATTTTCGATAGTTACTTCTCTCATTATAAAAAAGCCATATCCAACACTCTTAATGCAAAAGTAATCTCGCCGTAACAACGAAATGCAACAATTTTAAGTTAATTCAGTTTAATGTTTTGTTCCTTTTGTGTAAATTTCGTTTTTAGCTCGTATAAGATTTAATGTTCTAGTAGCATACATTAGCAGTTACCAAACATGTCGTGTATACTATTTATGAGCTACGGTCCAGTCTTTTTTGTGTATTGTAATAATTATAGTATGGGATGACTGTATCCTGTCTGTATACTGAATATAAATAAATATATAAACGAATAAGTAATTAAAGAAATACATAAATAATAAATAAATAAATAAATAAACAAATAAATAAATAAATAAACAAATAAATAAATAAATAAGTAAATAAATAAATAAATAACAACATAAGTAAATGAGTAAATAACTAAATTAGTAATTAAGTAAATAAGTAAATAAATAAATAAGTGAATAGGTAAATAAATAAATAAATAATTAAAAAAGAAAATAAATAAATAAGTTAATAAATTAATAAATAAATAATTAAATAAATAAATAAGTAAATAAGCAAAAAAGTAAACTAGTAAATAAGTTAATAAGTAAATAATGAAATAAATAAATCAATCAATTAATAATTCAATACATAAATTAATAAATTTATAAAAATATAAATAAATAAATAAAAAAATAAATAAATAAATAAATTAATAAATAAATAAATCAATAAATAAATAAATGAATCAATAAATTTTTTATATAAGGAAATAAGTAAGTAAGTAAATTAGTAAATAAGTTACAAGTGGCACTAACTGCAACCAAAGTTTGTGGAAGCTGATGTACTAGAGTTAATACCTGTATTTTAAGCCTTTAGGCAGGCCCCATCTCTTGGTTTGTAATATTTTTAATCGAACTTACACTAAACACATCTAAACTTAAGAAATAATTAGAACAACAATCGAAAGGATTATTATACATTTAAAAAATCCAGTCATAAAGGTACTCAGTGTGTGTGTGTGTTTTATATTTATTGTATAGAATGTAGGCAACCCTTCTGAAAGTATGTGTTTAACTGTAAATGTGTTTAGGTGATGTATGGACAGGATTTTGTGAAGTTTGTTGTAGAGGTTTTTATTTATAGAATTTTGTTAATGTATGTATTGGTATGATACGTTGTAGTGCGCAAAAACCTCAATGCTATAGATTAAAAAGACACACACTTGTCGCTAGCCGCGATCTGGCGGTCACGTGCTTATATTGCTGCGATATTTATCCCGTAAATACCACTACTGTCGCTCCCTTACGAGCGACTAACTAAATTCGACGTCTTGCCCCTTAAAACTCGACGAAAAAGATACGACCTTCTGTATCTTCATAAAATTTTCCACTCTACAGTCGATACTCCAGGTCTTCTCCCGGCTCTTAACGTTAATATTCGTCATAGATCTCGCAATCCCAACATATTTGACATACAGGTTTACAGGAATAACACGTCGTATTACAATCCAATAGCCAGAATGTGCCGTACGTACAACGAGCTGTCCCGCAGTGGCAAAGGCATAGATATTTTCGATAGTTACTTCTCTCATTATAAAAAAGCCATATCCAACACTCTTAATGCAGAAGTGTTCTCGCCGTAACAACGAAATGCAACAATTTTAAGTTAATTCAGTTTAATGTTTTGTTCCTTTTGTGTAAATTTCGTTTTTAGCTCGTATAAGATTTAATGTTCTAGTAGCATACATAAGCAGTTACCAAACATGTGGTGTATACTATTTATGAGCTACGGTCCAGTCTTTTTTGTGTATTGTAATACGAGGGTCAAACTGAAAGTTCTTAGAACTGGCCACTTATAAACAATATAATAAAAAAAAAAAATACTAAAATTTGAAAATAGAACTCTTTGCCAATATTACTGAGTATATATTTCATTCATTTGTCATTTGTTTTACGATTTGGCGGCAAATTGAAAATTGTCTGTGTCACGTCAACATGAATTTAACACGAGAAAATTTTCGTGCAATGTTTTTTTATGACTTTCGATGTCATTTAAGTCAACAAGAAAGTTATGATAGACTACGATTGGCCTTTCACGATGAAGCCCCATCTCGTGCGACTGTTTACAACTGGTTTAATGAGTTTAAACGTGGTCGCACTAATCTCACTGATGATGTACGTGAGGGACGGCCATCTACGGCGACGACTGAAAATAACATCTGTGTTGTGCGGCGTATGATAGAGACTGACAAAAGAGTGACCTATCAGCAGATTCGGACAAGCTTAGGCATCGGTATGAGTCAAGTGCACAAAATCCTCCACGAACATTTAGCGGTCAGGAAGCTTTGCGCCCGGTGGATACCTCATAATTTGACTAAAGCTCAAAAACTCCATCGTGTGGATTGGTGCCGTTAAATGATTGAAAGATTTAACGGAGGTGACTCAAATGCTATGTTCGACATACTAACAGGTGACGAAAGCTGGATTTACTGTTATGATCCTGAAACCAAAAGACAGTCTGCTCAGTGGGTGTTTCCTTTCGAGGAGTTGCCAACTAAAGTGAAGAGAGATCGAAGTGCGTCATTTCGCAACAATTGTGTTAGAGGATCAAAAACAAATTCTGCAGAATGGTACACTACCAATTGTTTGCCACTTGTCTTGGAAAAAGTTCGAGAGAAACGACCTCGCAGTAGGATCCTCCTTCACCACGACAACGCCTCGTCGCACACCGCCAAGCGAACGATCGACTATTTGGCGACATCAAACGTTGAATTACTGGGTCACCCGCCGTATAGCCCCGACCTCGCGCCTTGTGATTTTTATTTATTTCCAAAAATAAAAGAAAACCTTAAAGAAAAGCGGTTTATGAATGCTGAAGAAGCGGTGGCTGCGTATCGCGATGCCATTGAAGAGACCCCTAAGGACGAGTGGGCAAAGTGCTTTTCCCAGTGGTTCCATCGCATGCAGCGGTGTATTGACGTCAATGGACAATATTTTGAAAAGATATAATAAAACTAATAACTGGCTAATGTAATCAGTTTTTGATTTTCTAAGAACTTTCAGTTTGACCCTCGTAATTATAGTATGGGATGACTGTATCCTGTCTGTATACCGAATATAAATCAATAAATAAATATATAAACAAATAAGTAACTAAGTAAATAAGTAATTAAGTAAATACATAAATAATAAATAAATAAATAAGCAAATAAATAAATAAATAAATAAATAAGTAAATAAATAAATAAATAAAAACATAAGTAAATGAGTAAATAACTAAATTAGTAATCATCGAAAAGTATGCTAAAAGATGATCGATTTGAACAGAAACGACAAACTAAAACATTTCAAACTGAGCTTCAAAACGACAAATATTCAGTGTCTAAAGTAGGTGAAAACGCTAAAATTATTGAAAACAGAATCCACATTGCGATGTTTTTGAAGTGCAATAGGTCCAATCTACACAAACGACGTGTCTACGCAACGGGCTCGACGCGACGGTCAATAAAAAGTCGGTTAATATCAAGACAAAATATTTCACGGTGACCGAAAAAGTGTAAAATTTGACTAACATTTTTTGGCATGTATCTTTTAAAATAACGCAGAGGGTACCTACTAGAACAGCGGAGCGAGCGCAAAAAACTTCGGTGAGATAGTATGATCGAAAAGTATGCTAAAAGATGATTGATTTGAACAGAAACGACAAACTAAAACAATTCAAACTAAGCTTTAAAACAACAAATATTCAGTGTCTAAAGTAGGTAAAAACGCTAAAATTATTGCAAACAGAATCCATATTGCGATGTTTTTGAAGTGCAACAAGTCCGATCTACACAAACAAGGTGTCTACGCAACGGGCTCGACGCGACGGACAATAAAAAGTCGGTTAATATCAAGACAAAATATTTCACGGTGACCGAAAAAGTGTAAAATTCGACTAACTTTGTATGGCATGTATCTTTTAAAATATCGCAAAAAAGTACCTACTAGAATAGCGGAGCGTGCGCAGAATTACTTCGATGAGCTACAAAAAAGGAAAAAAATGCTAAAACATGATCGATTTGAACAGAAACGACAAACTAAAACATTTCAAACTGAGCTTTCAAACAACAAATATTCAGTGTCTAAAGTAGGTAAAAACGCTAAAATTATTGCAAACAGAATCCATATTGTGATGTTTTTGAAGTGCAACAAATCCGACCAACACAATCGAGGTGTCTACGCAACGGGCTCGACGCGACGGTCAATATAAAGTCGGTTAATATCAAGACAAAAAATTTCACGGTGACCGAAAAAGTGTAAAATTTGACTAATTTTGTATGGGATGTATCTTTTAAAATATCGCAAAAGTGTACCTACTTCAACAGCGACACGTGCGCACAAACACTATCGTGAGCTAGTATGATCGAAAAGTATGCTAATGATGATCGATTTGAACAGAAACGACAAACTAAAACATTTCAAACTGAGCTTCAAAACGACAAATATTCAGTGTCTAAAGTAGGTGAAAACGCTAAAATTATTGCAAACAGAATCCATATTGCGATGATTTTGAAGTGCAACAGGTCCGGTCTACACAAACGATGTGTCTACGCAACGGGCTCGACGCGACGGTCAATATAAAGTCGGTTAATATCAAGACAAAATATTGCACGGTGACCGAAAAAGTGTAAAATTCGACTAACATTGTATGGCATGTATCTTTTAAAATAACGCAGAGAGTACCTACTATAACAGCGGTGCGTGCGCACAAACACTCCGGTGAGTTAATTTGATCGTAAAGTATGCCAAAAAATGATCGATTTGAACAGAAACGACAAACTAAAACATTTCAAACTGAGCTTCAAAACGACAAATATTCAGTGTCTAAAGTAGGTGAAAACGCTAAAATTATTCCAAACAGAATCCATATTGCGATGTTTTTGAAGTACAACAGGTCCTATCTACACAAACGAGGTGTGTCTGCAACAGGCTCGATGCGACGGTCAATATAAAGTCGGTTAATTTCAAAACAAAATATTTCACGGTGACCGAAAAAGTGTAAAATTCGACTAACTTTGTATGTGATGTTTCTTTTGAAATATCGCAAAAAAGTACCTATTTCAACAGCTAAGCGTTTGCAAAACCACTTCGGTGAGCTAATATGATCGAAAAGTATGCTAAAAGATGATCGAATTGAACAGAAATGACAAACTAAAACATTTCAATTTGAGCTTTAAAACGACAAATATTCAGTGTCTTAAGTAGGTGAAAACGCAAAAATTATTCCAAACAGAATCCACATTGCGATGTTTTTGAAGTGCAACAGGTCCGATTTACAAAAACGAGGTGTCTACGCAACGGGCTCGACGAGACGGTCAATATAAAGTCGGTTAATATCAAGACAAAATATTGAACGGTGACCGAAAAAGTGTAAAATTCGACTAACATTGTATGGCATGTATCTTTTAAAATAACGCAGAGAGTACCTACTAGAACAGCGGTGCGTGCGCACAAACACTCCGGTGAGTTAATTTGATCGTAAAGTATGCCAAAAAATGATCGATTTGAACAGAAACGACAAACTAAAACATTTCAAACTGAGCTTTAAAACGACAAAATTAAATATTCTGTGTCTAAAGTAGGTGAAAACGCTAAAATCATTCCAAAGAGAATCCATATTGCGATGTTTTTGAAGTGCAACAGGTCCGATCTACACAAACTAGGTGTCTCCGCAACAGGCTCGATGCGACGGTCAATATAAAGTCGGTTAATTTCAAAACAAAATATTTCACGGTGACCGAAAAAGTGTAAAATTCGACTAACTTTGTATGGGATGTATCTTTTAAAATATCGCAAAAGAGTACCTATTTCAACAGCTAAGCGTTCGCAGAACCACTTCCGTGAGCTAATATTATCGAAAAGTATGCTAAAAGATGATCGATTTGAACAGAAACGACAAACTAAAACATTTCAAACTGAGCTTTAAAACGACAAATATTCAGTGTCTAAAGTAGGTGAAAACGCTAAAATTATTCCAAACAGAATCCATATTGCGATGTTTTTGAAGTACAACAGGTCTGATCTACACAAACGAGATGTGTCTGCAACAGGCTCGATGCGACGGTCAATATAAAGTCGGTTAATTTCAAAACAAAATATTTCACGGTGACCGAAAAAGTGTAAAATTCGACTAACTTTGTATGGGATGTTTCTTTTGAAATATCGCTAAAAAGTACCTACTTTAACAGCTAATCGTTCAAAGAACCACTTCGGTGAGCTAATATGATCGAAAAGTATGCCAAAAAATGATGGATTTAAACAGAAACGACAAACTAAAACATTTCAAACTGAGCTTTAATACGACAAAATTAAATATTCAGTGTCTAAAGTAGGTGAAAACGCTTAAATCATTTCAAAGAGAATCCATATTGCGATGTTTTTGAAGTGCAACAGGTCCGATCTACACAAACGAGGTGTCTCCGCAACAGGCACGATGCGACAGTCAATATAAAGTCGGTTAATTTCAAAACAAAAACTTTCACGGTGACCGAAAAAGTGTAAAATTCGACGAACTTTGTATGGGATGTATCTTTTAAAATATCGCAAAAGAGTACCTATTTCAACGGCTGAGCGTTCGCAGAACCACTTCCGTGAGCTAATATTATCGAAAAGTATGCTAAAAGATGATCGAATTAAACACAAATGACAAACTAAAACATTTCAATTTGAGCTTTAAAACGACAAATATTCAGTGTCTTAAGTAGGTGAAAACGCTAAAATTATTCCAAACAGAATCCACATTGCGATGTTTTTGAAGTGCAACAGGTCCGATTTACAAAAACGAGGTGTCTACGCAACGGGCTCGACGAGACGGTCGATATAAAGTCGGTTAATATCAAGACAAAATATTTCACGGTGACCGAAAAAGTGTGAAATTCGACTTACTTTGTATGGGATGTATCTTTTAAAATATCGCAAAAGGGTACCTACTTTAACAGCTGAGCGTGCGCAGAACCACTTCGGTGAGCTAATAAAAAAGAAAAGTATGCTAAAAGATGATCGATTTGAACAGAAACGACAAACTAAAACATTTCAAACTGAGCTTCAAAACGACAAATATTCAGTGTCTTAAGTAGGTGAAAACGCTAAAATTATTCCAAACAGAATCCACATTGCGATGTTTTTGAAGTGCAACAGGTCCGATTTACAAAAACGAGGTGTCTACGCAACGGCCTCGATGCGACGGTCAATATAAAGTCGGTTAATGTCAAGACAAAATATTGCACGGTGACCGAAAAAGTGTAAAATTCTACTAACTTTGTATGGCATGTATCTTTTAAAATATCGCAAAAGAGTACCTACTAGAATAGCGAAGCGTGCGCAGAACCACTTCGGTGAGCTAATAAAAACGAAAAAAATGCTAAAACATGATCGATTTGAACAGAAACGACAAACTAAAACATTTCAAACTGAGCTTTCAAACAACAAATATTCAGTGTCTAAAGTAGGTAAAAACGCTAAAATTATTGCAAACAGAATCCATATTGCGAAGTTTTTGAAGTGCAACAAATCCGATCAACACAATCGAGGTGTCTACGCAACGGGCTCGACGCGACGGTCATTATAAAGTCGGTTAATATCGAGACAAAATATTTCACGGTGACCGAAAAAGTGTAAAATTCGACATACTTTGTATGGGATGTATCTTTTAAAATATCGCAAAAGAGTACCTACTAGAATAGCGGAGCGTGCGCAGAACCACTTCGGTGAGCTAATAAAAAAGAAAAGTATGCTAAAAGATGATCGATTTGAACAGAAACGACAAACTAAAACATTTAAAGTAAGCATTTAAACGACAAATATTCATGTCTAAAGTAGTTGAAAACGCTGAAATTATTGCAAACAGAATCTATACTGCTATGTTTTTGAAAATTAACAGGTCCGATCTACACAAACGATGTGTCTATGCAACAGGCTCAATGCGACGGTCAATATAAAGTCGGTTAATATCAATACAAAATATTTCACGGTGACCGAAAAAGTGTAAAATTCGACTAACTTTGTATAAGATGTATCTTTTAAATTATCGCAAAAGAGTGCTTACTTTAACAGCGGAGCGTGTGCAAAACCACTTCCGTGAGCTAATATGATCGAAAAGTATGCTAAAAGATGATCGATTTGAACAGAAACGGCAAACTAAAACATTTCAAACTGAGCTTCAAAATGACAAATATTCAGTGTCTTAAGTAGGTGAAAACGCTAAAATTATTGCAAACAGAATCCATATTGCAATGTTTTTAAAATGCCACAGGTCCTTTCTACACAATCAATGTGTCTACGCTACGGGCTCGACGCGACGGTCAATATAAAGTCGGTTAATATCAAGACAAAATATTTCACGGTGACCGAAAAAGTGTAAAATTCGACTAACTTTGTATGGGATGTATCTTTTAAAATATCGAAAAAGAGTACCTACTAGAAAAGCGGAGCGTGCGCAGAACTACTTTGGTGAGCTAATAAAAAGGAAAGGATGCTAAAAGATGATCGATTTGAACAGAAACGACAAACTAAAACATTTCAAACTGAGCTTCAAAACGACAAATATTTAGTGTCTATAGTAGGTGAAAACGCTTAAATTATTGCAAACAGAATCCATATTGCGATGTTTTTGAAGTGCAACAGGTCCGATCTACACAAACGAGGTGTCTATGCAACGGGCTCGACGCGACGGTAAATATAAAAACGGTTAATATCAAGACAAAATATTTCACGGTGAACGAAAAAGAGTAAAATTCGACTAAAATTGTATGGCATGTATCTTTTAAAATAACGCAGAGAGTACCTACTAGAACAGCGGTGCGTGCGCACAAACACTCCGGTGAGTTAATTTGATCGTAAAGTATGCCAAAAAATGATCGATTTGAACAGAAACGACAAACTAAAACATTTCAAACTGAGCTTCAAAACGACAAATATTCAGTGTCTAAAGTAGGTGAAAACGCTAAAATTATTGCAAACAGAATCCACATTGCGATGTTTTTGAAGTGCAATAGGTCCAATCTACACAAACGACGTGTCTACGCAACGGGCTCGACGCGACGGTCAATAAAAAGTCGGTAAATATCAAGACAAAATATTTCACGGTGACCGAAAAAGTGTAAAATTTGACTAACATTTTTTGGCATGTATCTTTAAAAATAACGCAGAGGGTACCTACTAGAACAGCGGAGCGAGCGCAAAAAACTTCGGTGAGATAGTATGATCGAAAAGTATGCTAAAAGATGATTGATTTGAACAGAAACGACAAACTAAAACAATTCAAACTAAGCTTTAAAACAACAAATATTCAGTGTCTAAAGTAGGTAAAAACGCTAAAATTATTGCAAACAGAATCCATATTGCGATGTTTTTGAAGTGCAACAAGTCCGATCTACACAAACAAGGTGTCTACGCAACGGGCTCGACGCGACGGTTAATAAAAAGTCGGTTAATATCAAGACAAAATATTTCACGGTGACCGAAAAAGTGTAAAATTCGACTAACTTTGTATGGCATGTATCTTTTAAAATATCCCAAAAAAGTACCTACTAGAATAGCGGAGCGTGCGCAGAATTACTTCGATGAGCTACAAAAAAGGAAAAAAATGCTAAAACATGATCGATTTGAACAGAAACGACAAACTAAAACATTTCAAACTGAGCTTTCAAACAACAAATATTCAGTGTCTAAAGTAGGTAAAAACGCTAAAATTATTGCAAACAGAATCCATATTGTGATGTTTTTGAAGTGCAACAAATCCGACCAACACAATCGAGGTGTCTACGCAACGGGCTCGACGCGACGGTCAATATAAAGTCGGTTAATATCAAGACAAAAAATTTCACGGTGACCGAAAAAGTGTAAAATTTGACTAATTTTGTATGGGATGTATCTTTTAAAATATCGCAAAAGTGTACCTACTTCAACAGCGACACGTGCGCACAAACACTATCGTGAGCTAGTATGATCGAAAAGTATGCTAATGATGATCGATTTGAACAGAAACGACAAACTAAAACATTTCAAACTGAGCTTCAAAACGACAAATATTCAGTGTCTAAAGTAGGTGAAAACGCTAAAATTATTGCAAACAGAATCCATATTGCGATGATTTTGAAGTGCAACAGGTCCGGTCTACACAAACGATGTGTCTACTTAACGGGCTCGACGCGACGGTCAATATAAAGTCGGTTAATATCAAGACAAAATATTGCACGGTGACCGAAAAAGTGTAAAATTCGACTAACATTGTATGGCATGTATCTTTTAAAATAACGCAGAGAGTACCTACTAGAACAGCGGTGCGTGCGCACAAACACTCCGGTGAGTTAATTTGATCGTAAAGTATGCCAAAAAATGATCGATTTGAACAGAAACGACAAACTAAAACATTTCAAACTGAGCTTCAAAACGACAAATATTCAGTGTCTAAAGTAGGTGAAAACGCTAAAATTATTCCAAACAGAATCCATATTGCGATGTTTTTGAAGTACAACAGGTCCTATCTACACAAACGAGGTGTGTCTGCAACAGGCTCGATGCGACGGTCAATATAAAGTCGGTTAATTTCAAAACAAAATATTTCACGGTGACCGAAAAAGTGTAAAATTCGACTAACTTTTTATGTGATGTTTCTTTTGAAATATCGCAAAAAAGTACCTATTTCAACAGCTAAGCGTTTGCAAAACCACTTCGGTGAGCTAATATGATCGAAAAGTATGCTAAAAGATGATCGAATTGAACAGAAATGACAAACTAAAACATTTCAATTTGAGCTTTAAAACGACAAATATTCAGTGTCTTAAGTAGGTGAAAACGCAAAAATTATTCCAAACAGAATCCACATTGCGATGTTTTTGAAGTGCAACAGGTCCAATTTACAAAAACGAGGTGTCTACGCAACGGGCTCGACGAGACGGTCAATATAAAGTCGGTTAATATCAAGACAAAATATTGAACGGTGACCGAAAAAGTGTAAAATTCGACTAACATTGTATGGCATGTATCTTTTAAAATAACGCAGAGAGTACCTACTAGAACAGCGGTGCGTGCGCACAAACACTCCGGTGAGTTAATTTGATCGTAAAGTATGCCAAAAAATGATCGATTTGAACAGAAACGACAAACTAAAACATTTCAAACTGAGCTTTAAAACGACAAAATTAAATATTCTGTGTCTAAAGTAGGTGAAAACGCTAAAATCATTCCAAAGAGAATCCATATTGCGATGTTTTTGAAGTGCAACAGGTCCGATCTACACAAACTAGGTGTCTCCGCAACAGGCTCGATGCGACGGTCAATATAAAGTCGGTTAATTTCAAAACAAAATATTTCACGGTGACCGAAAAAGTGTAAAATTCGACTAACTTTGTATGGGATGTATCTTTTAAAATATCGCAAAAGAGTACCTATTTCAACAGCTAAGCGTTCGCAGAACCACTTCCGTGAGCTAATATTATCGAAAAGTATGCTAAAAGATGATCGATTTGAACAGAAACGACAAACTAAAACATTTCAAACTGAGCTTTAAAACGACAAATATTCAGTGTCTAAAGTAGGTGAAAACGCTAAAATTATTCCAAACAGAATCCATATTGCGATGTTTTTGAAGTACAACAGGTCTGATCTACACAAACGAGGTGTGTCTGCAACAGGCTCGATGCGACGGTCAATATAAAGTCGGTTAATTTCAAAACAAAATATTTCACGGTGACCGAAAAAGTGTAAAATTCGACTAACTTTGTATGGGATGTTTCTTTTGAAATATCGCTAAAAAGTACCTACTTTAACAGCTAATCGTTCAAAGAACCACTTCGGTGAGCTAATATGATCGAAAAGTATGCCAAAAAATGATGGATTTAAACAGAAACGACAAACTAAAACATTTCAAACTGAGCTTTAATACGACAAAATTAAATATTCAGTGTCTAAAGTAGGTGAAAACGCTTAAATCATTCCAAAGAGAATCCATATTGCGATGTTTTTGAAGTGCAACAGGTCCGATCTACACAAACGAGGTGTCTCCGCAACAGGCACGATGCGACAGTCAATATAAAGTCGGTTAATTTCAAAACAAAAACTTTCACGGTGACCGAAAAAGTGTAAAATTCGACGAACTTTGTATGGGATGTATCTTTTAAAATATCGCAAAAGAGTACCTATTTCAACGGCTGAGCGTTCGCAGAACCACTTCAGTGAGCTAATATTATCGAAAAGTATGCTAAAAGATGATCGAATTAAACACAAATGACAAACTAAAACATTTCAATTTGAGCTTTAAAACGACAAATATTCAGTGTCTTAAGTAGGTGAAAACGCTAAAATTATTCCAAACAGAATCCACATTGCGATGTTTTTGAAGTGCAACAGGTCCGATTTACAAAAACGAGGTGTCTACGCAACGGGCTCGACGAGACGGTCGATATAAAGTCGGTTAATATCAAGACAAAATATTTCACGGTGACCGAAAAAGTGTGAAATTCGACTTACTTTGTATGGGATGTATCTTTTAAAATATCGCAAAAGGGTACCTACTTTAACAGCTGAGCGTGCGCAGAACCACTTCGGTGAGCTAATAAAAAAGAAAAGTATGCTAAAAGATGATCGATTTGAACAGAAACGACAAACTAAAACATTTCAAACTGAGCTTCAAAACGACAAATATTCAGTGTCTTAAGTAGGTGAAAACGCTAAAATTATTCCAAACAGAATCCACATTGCGATGTTTTTGAAGTGCAACAGGTCCGATTTACAAAAACGAGGTGTCTACGCAACGGCCTCGATGCGACGGTCAATATAAAGTCGGTTAATATCAAGACAAAATATTTCACGGTGACCGAAAAAGTGTAAAATTCTACTAACTTTGTATGGCATGTATCTTTTAAAATATCGCAAAAGAGTACCTACTAGAATAGCGAAGCGTGCGCAGAACCACTTCGGTGAGCTAATAAAAACGAAAAAAATGCTAAAACATGATCGATTTGAACAGAAACGACAAACTAAAACATTTCAAACTGAGCTTTCAAACAACAAATATTCAGTGTCTAAAGTAGGTAAAAACGCTAAAATTATTGCAAACAGAATCCATATTGCGAAGTTTTTGAAGTGCAACAAATCCGATCAACACAATCGAGGTGTCTACGCAACGGGCTCGACGCGACGGTCATTATAAAGTCGGTTAATATCGAGACAAAATATTTCACGGTGACCGAAAAAGTGTAAAATTCGACATACTTTGTATGGGATGTATCTTTTAAAATATCGCAAAAGAGTACCTACTAGAATAGCGGAGCGTGCGCAGAACCACTTCGGTGAGCTAATAAAAAAGAAAAGTATGCTAAAAGATGATCGATTTGAACAGAAACGACAAACTAAAACATTTAAAGTAAGCATTTAAACGACAAATATTCATGTCTAAAGTAGTTGAAAACGCTGAAATTATTGCAAACAGAATCTATACTGCTATGTTTTTGAAAATTAACAGGTCCGATCTACACAAACGATGTGTCTATGCAACAGGCTCAATGCGACGGTCAATATAAAGTCGGTTAATATCAATACAAAATATTTCACGGTGACCGAAAAAGTGTAAAATTCGACTAACTTTGTATAAGATGTATCTTTTAAATTATCGCAAAAGAGTGCTTACTTTAACAGCGGAGCGTGTGCAAAACCACTTCCGTGAGCTAATATGATCGAAAAGTATGCTAAAAGATGATCGATTTGAACAGAAACGGCAAACTAAAACATTTCAAACTGAGCTTCAAAATGACAAATATTCAGTGTCTTAAGTAGGTGAAAACGCTAAAATTATTGCAAACAGAATCCATATTGCAATGTTTTTAAAATGCCACAGGTCCTTTCTACACAATCAATGTGTCTACGCTACGGGCTCGACGCGACGGTCAATATAAAGTCGGTTAATATCAAGACAAAATATTTCACGGTGACCGAAAAAGTGTAAAATTCGACTAACTTTGTATGGGATGTATCTTTTAAAATATCGAAAAAGAGTACCTACTAGAAAAGCGGAGCGTGCGCAGAACTACTTTGGTGAGCTAATAAAAAGGAAAGGATGCTAAAAGATGATCGATTTGAACAGAAACGACAAACTAAAACATTTCAAACTGAGCTTCAAAACGACAAATATTTAGTGTCTATAGTAGGTGAAAACGCTTAAATTATTGCAAACAGAATCCATATTGCGATGTTTTTGAAGTGCAACAGGTCCGATCTACACAAACGAGGTGTCTATGCAACGGGCTCGACGCGACGGTAAATATAAAAACGGTTAATATCAAGACAAAATATTTCACGGTGAACGAAAAAGAGTAAAATTCGACTAAAATTGTATGGCATGTATCTTTTAAAATAACGCAGAGAGTACCTACTAGAACAGCGGTGCGTGCGCACAAACACTCCGGTGAGTTAATTTGATCGTAAAGTATGCCAAAAAATGATCGATTTGAACAGAAACGACAAACTAAAACATTTCAAACTGAGCTTCAAAACGACAAATATTCAGTGTCTAAAGTAGGTGAAAACGCTAAAATTATTCCAAACAGAATCCATATTGCGATGTTTTTGAAGTACAACAGGTCCTATCTACACAAACGAGGTGTGTCTGCAACAGGCTCGATGCGACGGTCAATATAAAGTCGGTTAATTTCAAAACAAAATATTTCACGGTGACCGAAAAAGTGTAAAATTCGACTAACTTTGTATGTGATGTTTCTTTTGAAATATCGCAAAAAAGTACCTATTTCAACAGCTAAGCGTTTGCAAAACCACTTCGGTGAGCTAATATGATCGAAAAGTATGCTTAAAGATGATCGAATTGAACAGAAATGACAAACTAAAACATTTCAATTTGAGCTTTAAAACGACAAATATTCAGTGTCTTAAGTAGGTGAAAACGCAAAAATTATTCCAAACAGAATCCACATTGCGATGTTTTTGAAGTGCAACAGGTCCGATTTACAAAAACGAGGTGTCTACGCAACGGGCTCGACGAGACGGTCAATATAAAGTCGGTTAATATCAAGACAAAATATTGAACGGTGACCGAAAAAGTGTAAAATTCGACTAACATTGTATGGCATGTATCTTTTAAAATAACGCAGAGAGTACCTACTAGAACAGCGGTGCGTGCGCACAAACACTCCGGTGAGTTAATTTGATCGTAAAGTATGCCAAAAAATGATCGATTTGAACAGAAACGACAAACTAAAACATTTCAAACTGAGCTTTAAAACGACAAAATTAAATATTCTGTGTCTAAAGTAGGTGAAAACGCTAAAATCATTCCAAAGAGAATCCATATTGCGATGTTTTTGAAGTGCAACAGGTCCGATCTACACAAACTAGGTGTCTCCGCAATAGGCTCGATGCGACGGTCAATATAAAGTCGGTTAATTTCAAAACAAAATATTTCACGGTGACCGAAAAAGTGTAAAATTCGACTAACTTTGTATGGGATGTATCTTTTAAAATATCGCAAAAGAGTACCTATTTCAACAGCTAAGCGTTCGCAGAACCACTTCCGTGAGCTAATATTATCGAAAAGTATGCTAAAAGATGATCGATTTGAACAGAAACGACAAACTAAAACATTTCAAACTGAGCTTTAAAACGACAAATATTCAGTGTCTAAAGTAGGTGAAAACGCTAAAATTATTCCAAACAGAATCCATATTGCGATGTTTTTGAAGTACAACAGGTCTGATCTACACAAACGAGGTGTGTCTGCAACAGGCTCGATGCGACGGTCAATATAAAGTCGGTTAATTTCAAAACAAAATATTTCACGGTGACCGAAAAAGTGTAAAATTCGACTAACTTTGTATGGGATGTTTCTTTTGAAATATCGCTAAAAAGTACCTACTTTAACAGCTAATCGTTCAAAGAACCACTTCGGTGAGCTAATATGATCGAAAAGTATGCCAAAAAATGATGGATTTAAACAGAAACGACAAACTAAAACATTTCAAACTGAGCTTTAATACGACAAAATTAAATATTCAGTGTCTAAAGTAGGTGAAAACGCTTAAATCATTCCAAAGAGAATCCATATTGCGATGTTTTTGAAGTGCAACAGGTCCGATCTACACAAACGAGGTGTCTCCGCAACAGGCACGATGCGACAGTCAATATAAAGTCGGTTAATTTCAAAACAAAAACTTTCACGGTGACCGAAAAAGTGTAAAATTCGACGAACTTTGTATGGGATGTATCTTTTAAAATATCGCAAAAGAGTACCTATTTCAACGGCTGAGCGTTCGCAGAACCACTTCCGTGAGCTAATATTATCGAAAAGTATGCTAAAAGATGATCGAATTAAACACAAATGACAAACTAAAACATTTCAATTTGAGCTTTAAAACGACAAATATTCAGTGTCTTTAGTAGGTGAAAACGCTAAAATTATTCCAAACAGAATCCACATTGCGATGTTTTTGAAGTGCAACAGGTCCGATTTACAAAAACGAGGTGTCTACGCAACGGGCTCGACGAGACGGTCGATATAAAGTCGGTTAATATCAAGACAAAATATTTCACGGTGACCGAAAAAGTGTAAAATTCGACTTACTTTGTATGGGATGTATCTTTTAAAATATCGCAAAAGGGTACCTACTTTAACAGCTGAGCGTGCGCAGAACCACTTCGGTGAGCTAATAAAAAAGAAAAGTATGCTAAAAGATGATCGATTTGAACAGAAACGACAAACTAAAACATTTCAAACTGAGCTTCAAAACGACAAATATTCAGTGTCTTAAGTAGGTGAAAACGCTAAAATTATTCCAAACAGAATCCACATTGCGATGTTTTTGAAGTGCAACAGGTCCGGTTTACAAAAACGAGGTGTCTACGCAACGGCCTCGATGCGACGGTCAATATAAAGTCGGTTAATATCAAGACAAAATATTTCACGGTGACCGAAAAAGTGTAAAATTCTACTAACTTTGTATGGCATGTATCTTTTAAAATATCGCAAAAGAGTACCTACTAGAATAGCGAAGCGTGCGCAGAACCACTTCGGTGAGCTAATAAAAACGAAAAAAATGCTAAAACATGATCGATTTGAACAGAAACGACAAACTAAAACATTTCAAACTGAGCTTTCAAACAACAAATATTCAGTGTCTAAAGTAGGTAAAAACGCTAAAATTATTGCAAACAGAATCCATATTGCGAAGTTTTTGAAGTGCAACAAATCCGATCAACACAATCGAGGTGTCTACGCAACGGGCTCGACGCGACGGTCATTATAAAGTCGGTTAATATCGAGACAAAATATTTCACGGTGACCGAAAAAGTGTAAAATTCGACATACTTTGTATGGGATGTATCTTTTAAAATATCGCAAAAGAGTACCTACTAGAATAGCGGAGCGTGCGCAGAACCACTTCGGTGAGCTAATAAAAAAGAAAAGTATGCTAAAAGATGATCGATTTGAACAGAAACGACAAACTAAAACATTTAAAGTAAGCATTAAAACGACAAATATTCATGTCTAAAGTAGTTGAAAACGCTGAAATTATTGCAAACAGAATCTATACTGCTATGTTTTTGAAAATTAACAGGTCCGATCTACACAAACGATGTGTCTATGCAACAGGCTCAATGCGACGGTCAATATAAAGTCGGTTAATATCAATACAAAATATTTCACGGTGACCGAAAAAGTGTAAAATTCGACTAACTTTGTATAAGATGTATCTTTTAAATTATCGCAAAAGAGTGCTTACTTTAACAGCGGAGCGTGTGCAAAACCACTTCCGTGAGCTAATATGATCGAAAAGTATGCTAAAAGATGATCGATTTGAACAGAAACGGCAAACTAAAACATTTCAAACTGAGCTTCAAAATGACAAATATTCAGTGTCTTAAGTAGGTGAAAACGCTAAAATTATTGCAAACAGAATCCATATTGCAATGTTTTTAAAATGCCACAGGTCCTTTCTACACAATCAATGTGTCTACGCTACGGGCTCGACGCGACGGTCAATATAAAGTCGGTTAATATCAAGACAAAATATTTCACGGTGACCGAAAAAGTGTAAAATTCGACTAACTTTGTATGGGATGTATCTTTTAAAATATCGAAAAAGAGTACCTACTAGAAAAGCGGAGCGTGCGCAGAACTGCTTTGGTGAGCTAATAAAAAGGAAAGGATGCTAAAAGATGATCGATTTGAACAGAAACGATAAACTAAAACATTTCAAACTGAGCTTCAAAACGACAAATATTTAGTGTCTATAGTAGGTGAAAACGCTTAAATTATTGCAAACAGAATCCATATTGCGATGTTTTTGAAGTGCAACAGGTCCGATCTACACAAACGAGGTGTCTATGCAACGGGCTCGACGCGACGGTAAATATAAAAACGGTTAATATCAAGACAAAATATTTCACGGTGAACGAAAAAGAGTAAAATTCGACTAAAATTGTATGGCATGTATCTTTTAAAATAACGCAGAGAGTACCTACTATAACACCGTAGCGTGCGCAAAAACACTCTTAGGAGCTAATATGATCGAAAAGTATACTAAAAGATGATCGATTTGAACAGAAACGACAAACTAAAACATTTCAATTTGAGCTTTAAAACGACAAATATTCAGTGTCTTAAGTAGGTGAAAACGCTAAAATTATTCCAAACAGAATCCACATTGCGATGTTTTTGAAGTGCAACAGGTCCGATTTACAAAAACGAGGTGTCTACGCAACGGGCTCGACGAGACGGTCGATATAAAGTCGGTTAATATCAAGACAAAATATTTCACGGTGACCGAAAAAGTGTAAAATTCGACTTACTTTGTATGGGATGTATCTTTTAAAATATCGCAAAAGAGTACCTACTTTAACAGCTGAGCGTGCGCAGAACCACTTCGGTGAGCTAATATGATCGAAATGTATGCTCAAAGATGATCGATTTGAACAGAAACGACAAACTAAATCATTTCAAACTGAGCTTCAAAACGACAAATATTCAGTGTCTAAAGTAGGTGAAAACGCTAAAATTTTTGCAAACAGAATCCTTATTTCAATGTTTTCGAAGTGCAACAGGTCCGATCTACACAATCGAGGTGTCTACGCAACGGCCTCGATGCGACGGTCAATATAAAGTCGGTTAATATCAAGACAAAATATTTCACGGTGACCGAAAAAGTGTAATATTCTACTAACTTTGTATGGCATGTATCTTTTAAAATATCGCAAAAGAGTACCTACTAGAATAGCAAAGCGTGCGCAGAACCACTTCGGTGAGCTAATAAAAACGAAAAAAATGCTAAAACATAATCGATTTGAACAGAAACGACAAACTAAAACATTTCAAACTGAGCTTTCAAACAACAAATATTCAGTGTCTAAAGTAGGTAAAAACGCTAAAATTATTGCAAACAGAATCCATATTGCGAAGTTTTTGAAGTGCAACAAATCCGATCAACACAATCGAGGTGTCTAAGCAACGGGCTCGACGCGACGGTCAATATAAAGTCGGTTAATATCGAGACAAAATATTTCACGGTGACCGAAAAAGTGTAAAATTCGACTAACTTTGTATGGGATGTATCTTTTACAATGTCTAAAGTAGTTGAAAACGCTAAAATTATTGCAAACAGAATCTATACTGCTATGTTTTTGAAAATTAACAGGTCCGATCTACACAAACGATGTGTCTATGCAACAGGCTCAATGCGACGGTCAATATAAAGTCGGTTAATATCAATACAAAATATTTCACGGTGACCGAAAAAGTGTAAAATTCGACTAACTTTGTATGGGATGTATCTTTTAAATTATCGCAAAAGAGTGCTTACTTTAACAGCGGAGCGTGTGCAAAACCACTTCCGTGAGCTAATATGATCGAAAAGTATGCTAAAAGATGATCGATTTGAACAGAAACGGCAAACTAAAACATTTCAAACTGAGCTTCAAAATGACAAATATTCAGTGTCTAAAGTAGGTGAAAACGCTAAAATTATTGCAAACAGAATCCATATTGCAATGTTTTTAAAATGCCACAGGTCCTTTCTACACAATCAATGTGTCTACGCTACGGGCTCGACGCGACGGGCAATATAAAGTCGGTTAATATCAAGACAAAATATTTCACGGTGACCGAAAAAGTTTAAAATTCGACTAACTTTGTATGGGATGTATCTTTTAAAATATCGAAAAAAAGTACCTACTAGATGTCGTGAAGCGACAAATGTGGAGAGGTAGAAGAAGGTTAAAGAAAGAGGTAGAAGAGGGAATAGAATTTATATTACAACAAAAAGAATACAGTACCGAAAAATGAGATGAGGTGATGTCTGTATGAATGTAAGTAAAGTGCAGTGGGCGTGAGTAAGTATCTTCAAATCTTCAATAAGTATTGTCCTGGAGGCAGCAAAGGGCGGCGTCGGAGTGCAGAGCCGACACTGCGGAGGTAGCAGCGACGCCGATGTGCAGCGGTGACAGGTGCTGTGAAGAGCAGTGACGCCGATGTGCAGCGGTGACAGGCGCCGTGAAGAGCAGTGACGCCGATGTGCAGCGGTGACAGGCGCCGTGAAGAGCAGAGACGCCGATGTGCAGTAATGAGGGTAACGGGCACTATATAGAAAATGTTAGGATCAGTTGGAGTGCCAGAAGTACTTGGTCTCGGATCCTCTTCCGAGAAGGAGACAGGTCCCTCCCCTAGAGCGAGGAGGTGTTACTGCAGTCAATGTGCTTGGATACTCCTCCGGTGTCCGGTCCCTCCCCTAGCGTGAGGAGGTGTTTCAGTAGTCACCGGCGGTTCTTCAAGACTTCTTGAGGGAAGATGTAGAGTATTTATTTATTGGAGTGTAATAGAACTGTTCGAGCTTAGAACTCGGAATCGAATGAAATGAATGAAAAAAATTAATGCTTATATAGGGGGCCGGGGCCGTTCAAATTTAGATCGAGGTAGGTTCAAAAATAGAACATGAATACTGGTGGTTTACAGAGGATTAAACCCGAAAAAGTAATAAACTTTGATAGAAGTTGTCAGACTTTGAAAGATATTGTCATAACAACGATGTCAATAAAGATAAAAATACTGTCAAAAAGTAAGCAAATTACGAAAATACAGGAAAACGAATCATCACCCAATGCAAATTAAAGGAAAATTGCAAACAAAGGTAAAACACAGCTATTTTTACAGTATTATGTACAGAAAAGTAGTATAACAGAGCTTCGAAAGTTTGACATTTTTAGATTCACAATAAATATTGTTCAAAAAGGATTAGAAAACATCAATAATCCAAAAATACAGAGTAATAGTAATAAGAAGAGTAAAAAGGCAGGTTATGCCTATAGTTTAATGTCTACAGTACGACTTTTTAGGGAGAAAATACGAACTGCGTTATGGTAGATAGAATCTATGATTAACTCTTATGTTCGTGTTTACAGCAAACGAACCAGCAAAAAGGAAATGAAAGCATGGAAAAACAAAGATAATGTGATGAAAATGTTAATGTGGATCCGATGAATACTAAAAATATTAAGGTACTCAATTTATTACACGTTATAGATGTACAACGGTACATAGAAAAGCGGAGCGTGCGCAGAACTACTTTGGTGAGCTAATAAAAAAGAAAAGTATGCTAAAAGATGATCGATTTGAACAGAAACGACAAACTAAAACATTTCAAACTGAGCTTCAAAACGACAAATATTTAGTGTCTATAGTAGGTGCAAACGCTTAAATTATTGCAAACAGAATCCATATTGCGATGTTTTTGAAGTGCAACAGGTCCGATCTACACAAACGAGGTGTCTACGCAACGGGCTCGACGCGACGGTAAATATAAAAACGGTTAATATCAAGACAAAATATTTCACGGTGAACGAAATAGAGTAAAATTCGACTAAAATTGTATGGCATGTATCTTTAAAAATAACGCAGAGTGTACCTACTATAACACCGGAGCGTGCGCAAAAACACTCTTAGGAGCTAATATGATCGAAAAGTATACTAAAAGATGATCGATTTGAACAGAAACGACAAACTAAAACATTTCAAACTGAGCTTCAAAACGACAAATATTCAGTGTCTAAGGTAGGTGAAAACGCTAAAATTATTGCAAACAGAATCCATATTGCGATGTTTTTTAAAGTGCAATAGGTCCGATCTACACAGATAAGGTGTCTTCGCAACGGCCTCGATGCGACGGTCAATATAAAGTCGGTTAATATCAAGACAAAATATTTCACGGTGACCGAAAAAGTGTAAAATTCTACTAACTTTGTATGGCATGTATCTTTTAAAATATCGCAAAAGAGTACCTACTAGAATAGCGAAGCGTGCGCAGAACCACTTCGGTGAGCTAATAAAAACGAAAAAAATGCTAAAACATGATCGATTTGAACAGAAACGACAAACTAAAACATTTCAAACTGAGCTTTCAAACAACAAATATTCAGTGTCTAAAGTAGGTAAAAACGCTAAAATTATTGCAAACAGAATCCATATTGCGAAGTTTTTGAAGTGCAACAAATCCGATCAACACAATCGAGGTGTCTACGCAACGGGCTCGACGCGACGGTCATTATAAAGTCGGTTAATATCGAGACAAAATATTTCACGGTGACCGAAAAAGTGTAAAATTCGACATACTTTGTATGGGATGTATCTTTTAAAATATCGCAAAAGAGTACCTACTAGAATAGCGGAGCGTGCGCAGAACCACTTCGGTGAGCTAATAAAAAAGAAAAGTATGCTAAAAGATGATCGATTTGAACAGAAACGACAAACTAAAACATTTAAAGTAAGCATTAAAACGACAAATATTCATGTCTAAAGTAGTTGAAAACGCTGAAATTATTGCAAACAGAATCTATACTGCTATGTTTTTGAAAATTAACAGGTCCGATCTACACAAACGATGTGTCTATGCAACAGGCTCAATGCGACGGTCAATATAAAGTCGGTTAATATCAATACAAAATATTTCACGGTGACCGAAAAAGTGTAAAATTCGACTAACTTTGTATAAGATGTATCTTTTAAATTATCGCAAAAGAGTGCTTACTTTAACAGCGGAGCGTGTGCAAAACCACTTCCGTGAGCTAATATGATCGAAAAGTATGCTAAAAGATGATCGATTTGAACAGAAACGGCAAACTAAAACATTTCAAACTGAGCTTCAAAATGACAAATATTCAGTGTCTTAAGTAGGTGAAAACGCTAAAATTATTGCAAACAGAATCCATATTGCAATGTTTTTAAAATGCCACAGGTCCTTTCTACACAATCAATGTGTCTACGCTACGGGCTCGACGCGACGGTCAATATAAAGTCGGTTAATATCAAGACAAAATATTTCACGGTGACCGAAAAAGTGTAAAATTCGACTAACTTTGTATGGGATGTATCTTTTAAAATATCGAAAAAGAGTACCTACTAGAAAAGCGGAGCGTGCGCAGAACTGCTTTGGTGAGCTAATAAAAAGGAAAGGATGCTAAAAGATGATCGATTTGAACAGAAACGATAAACTAAAACATTTCAAACTGAGCTTCAAAACGACAAATATTTAGTGTCTATAGTAGGTGAAAACGCTTAAATTATTGCAAACAGAATCCATATTGCGATGTTTTTGAAGTGCAACAGGTCCGATCTACACAAACGAGGTGTCTATGCAACGGGCTCGACGCGACGGTAAATATAAAAACGGTTAATATCAAGACAAAATATTTCACGGTGAACGAAAAAGAGTAAAATTCGACTAAAATTGTATGGCATGTATCTTTTAAAATAACGCAGAGAGTACCTACTATAACACCGTAGCGTGCGCAAAAACACTCTTAGGAGCTAATATGATCGAAAAGTATACTAAAAGATGATCGATTTGAACAGAAACGACAAACTAAAACATTTCAATTTGAGCTTTAAAACGACAAATATTCAGTGTCTTAAGTAGGTGAAAACGCTAAAATTATTCCAAACAGAATCCACATTGCGATGTTTTTGAAGTGCAACAGGTCCGATTTACAAAAACGAGGTGTCTACGCAACGGGCTCGACGAGACGGTCGATATAAAGTCGGTTAATATCAAGACAAAATATTTCACGGTGACCGAAAAAGTGTAAAATTCGACTTACTTTGTATGGGATGTATCTTTTAAAATATCGCAAAAGAGTACCTACTTTAACAGCTGAGCGTGCGCAGAACCACTTCGGTGAGCTAATATGATCGAAATGTATGCTCAAAGATGATCGATTTGAACAGAAACGACAAACTAAATCATTTCAAACTGAGCTTCAAAACGACAAATATTCAGTGTCTAAAGTAGGTGAAAACGCTAAAATTTTTGCAAACAGAATCCTTATTTCAATGTTTTCGAAGTGCAACAGGTCCGATCTACACAATCGAGGTGTCTACGCAACGGCCTCGATGCGACGGTCAATATAAAGTCGGTTAATATCAAGACAAAATATTTCACGGTGACCGAAAAAGTGTAATATTCTACTAACTTTGTATGGCATGTATCTTTTAAAATATCGCAAAAGAGTACCTACTAGAATAGCAAAGCGTGCGCAGAACCACTTCGGTGAGCTAATAAAAACGAAAAAAATGCTAAAACATAATCGATTTGAACAGAAACGACAAACTAAAACATTTCAAACTGAGCTTTCAAACAACAAATATTCAGTGTCTAAAGTAGGTAAAAACGCTAAAATTATTGCAAACAGAATCCATATTGCGAAGTTTTTGAAGTGCAACAAATCCGATCAACACAATCGAGGTGTCTAAGCAACGGGCTCGACGCGACGGTCAATATAAAGTCGGTTAATATCGAGACAAAATATTTCACGGTGACCGAAAAAGTGTAAAATTCGACTAACTTTGTATAAGATGTATCTTTTAAATTATCGCAAAAGAGTGCTTACTTTAACAGCGGAGCGTGTGCAAAACCACTTCCGTGAGCTAATATGATCGAAAAGTATGCTAAAAGATGATCGATTTGAACAGAAACGGCAAACTAAAACATTTCAAACTGAGCTTCAAAATGACAAATATTCAGTGTCTAAAGTAGGTGAAAACGCTAAAATTATTGCAAACAGAATCCATATTGCAATGTTTTTAAAATGCCACAGGTCCTTTCTACACAATCAATGTGTCTACGCTACGGGCTCGACGCGACGGGCAATATAAAGTCGGTTAATATCAAGACAAAATATTTCACGGTGACCGAAAAAGTTTAAAATTCGACTAACTTTGTATGGGATGTATCTTTTAAAATATCGAAAAAAAGTACCTACTAGATGTCGTGAAGCGACAAATGTGGAGAGGTAGAAGAAGGTTAAAGAAAGAGGTAGAAGAGGGAATAGAATTTATATTACAACAAAAAGAATACAGTACCGAAAAATGAGATGAGGTGATGTCTGTATGAATGTAAGTAAAGTGCAGTGGGCGTGAGTAAGTATCTTCAAATCTTCAATAAGTATTGTCCTGGAGGCAGCAAAGGGCGGCGTCGGAGTGCAGAGCCGACACTGCGGAGGTAGCAGCGACGCCGATGTGCAGCGGTGACAGGTGCTGTGAAGAGCAGTGACGCCGATGTGCAGCGGTGACAGGCGCCGTGAAGAGCAGTGACGCCGATGTGCAGCGGTGACAGGCGCCGTGAAGAGCAGAGACGCCGATGTGCAGTAATGAGGGTAACGGGCACTATATAGAAAATGTTAGGATCAGTTGGAGTGCCAGAAGTACTTGGTCTCGGATCCTCTTCCGAGAAGGAGACAGGTCCCTCCCCTAGAGCGAGGAGGTGTTACTGCAGTCAATGTGCTTGGATACTCCTCCGGTGTCCGGTCCCTCCCCTAGCGTGAGGAGGTGTTTCAGTAGTCACCGGCGGTTCTTCAAGACTTCTTGAGGGAAGATGTAGAGTATTTATTTATTGGAGTGTAATAGAACTGTTCGAGCTTAGAACTCGGAATCGAATGAAATGAATGAAAAAAATTAATGCTTATATAGGGGGCCGGGGCCGTTCAAATTTAGATCGAGGTAGGTTCAAAAATAGAACATGAATACTGGTGGTTTACAGAGGATTAAACCCGAAAAAGTAATAAACTTTGATAGAAGTTGTCAGACTTTGAAAGATATTGTCATAACAACGATGTCAATAAAGATAAAAATACTGTCAAAAAGTAAGCAAATTACGAAAATACAGGAAAACGAATCATCACCCAATGCAAATTAAAGGAAAATTGCAAACAAAGGTAAAACACAGCTATTTTTACAGTATTATGTACAGAAAAGTAGTATAACAGAGCTTCGAAAGTTTGACATTTTTAGATTCACAATAAATATTGTTCAAAAAGGATTAGAAAACATCAATAATCCAAAAATACAGAGTAATAGTAATAAGAAGAGTAAAAAGGCAGGTTATGCCTATAGTTTAATGTCTACAGTACGACTTTTTAGGGAGAAAATACGAACTGCGTTATGGTAGATAGAATCTATGATTAACTCTTATGTTCGTGTTTACAGCAAACGAACCAGCAAAAAGGAAATGAAAGCATGGAAAAACAAAGATAATGTGATGAAAATGTTAATGTGGATCCGATGAATACTAAAAATATTAAGGTACTCAATTTATTACACGTTATAGATGTACAACGGTACATAGAAAAGCGGAGCGTGCGCAGAACTACTTTGGTGAGCTAATAAAAAAGAAAAGTATGCTAAAAGATGATCGATTTGAACAGAAACGACAAACTAAAACATTTCAAACTGAGCTTCAAAACGACAAATATTTAGTGTCTATAGTAGGTGCAAACGCTTAAATTATTGCAAACAGAATCCATATTGCGATGTTTTTGAAGTGCAACAGGTCCGATCTACACAAACGAGGTGTCTACGCAACGGGCTCGACGCGACGGTAAATATAAAAACGGTTAATATCAAGACAAAATATTTCACGGTGAACGAAATAGAGTAAAATTCGACTAAAATTGTATGGCATGTATCTTTAAAAATAACGCAGAGTGTACCTACTATAACACCGGAGCGTGCGCAAAAACACTCTTAGGAGCTAATATGATCGAAAAGTATACTAAAAGATGATCGATTTGAACAGAAACGACAAACTAAAACATTTCAAACTGAGCTTCAAAACGACAAATATTCAGTGTCTAAGGTAGGTGAAAACGCTAAAATTATTGCAAACAGAATCCATATTGCGATGTTTTTTAAAGTGCAATAGGTCCGATCTACACAGATAAGGTGTCTTCGCAACGGGCTCGATGCGACGGTCAATATAAAGTCGGTTACTATCAAAACAAAATATTTCACGGTGACCGAAAAAGGGTAAAATTCGACTAACTTTGTATGGGATGTATCATTTAAAATATCGCAAAAGAGTACCTATTTTAACAGCTGAGCGTTCGCAGAACCACTTCGGTGAGCTAATATGATCGAAAAGTATGCTAAAAGATGATCAATTTGAACAGAAACGGCAAACTAAAACATTTCAAACTGAGCTTTAAAACGACAAATATTCAGTGTATAAAGTAGGTGAAAACGTTAAAATTATTGCAAACAGAATCCATTTTGCGATGTTTTTGAAGTACAACAGGTCCGATCTACACAAACTAGGTGTCTCCGCAACAGGCTCGATGCGACGGTCAATATAAAGTCGGTTAATTTCAAAACCAAATATTTCACGGTGACCGAAAAAGTGTAAAATTCGACTAACTGTGTATGGGATGTATCTTTTAAAATATCGCAAAAGAGTACCTATTTCAACAGCTGAGCGTTCGCAAAACAAATTCGGTGAGCTAATATGATCGAAAAGTATGCTAAAAGATGATCGATTTGAACAGAAACGACAAACTAAAACATTTCAAATTGAGCTTTAAAACGACAAAATTAAATATTCAGTGTCTAAAGAAGGTGAAAACGCTAAAATCATTCCAAAGAGAATCCATATTGTGATGTTTTTGAAGTGCAACAGGTCCGATCTACACAAACGAGGTATCTACGCAACAAGCACGATGCGACGGTCAATATAAAGTCGGTTAATTTCAAAACAAAAACTTTCACGGTGACCGAAAAAGTGTAAAATTCGACGAACTTTGTATGGGATGTATCTTTTAAAATATCGCAATAGAGTACCTATTTCAACAGCTGAGCGTTCGCAAAACCACTTCAGTGAGCTAATATAATCGAAAAAAATGCTAAACGATGATCGAATTGAACAGAAATGACAAACTAAAACATTTCAATTTGAGCTTTAAAACGACAAATATTCAGTGTCTTATGTAGGTGAAAACGCTAAAATTATTCCAAACACAATCCACATTGCGATGTTTTTGAAGTGCAACAGGTCCGATTTACAAAAACGAGGTGTCTACGCAACGGGCTCGACGAGACGGTCAATATAAAGTCGGTTAATATCAAGACAAAATATTTCACGGTGACCGAAAAAGTGTAAAATTCGACTTACTTTGTATGGGATGTATCTTTTAAAATATAGCAAAAGAGTATCTACTTTAACAGCTGAGCGTGCGCAGAACCACTTCGGTGAGCTAATATGATCGAAATGTATGCTCAAAGATGATCGATTTGAACAGAAACGACAAACTAAAACATTTAAAGGAAGCATTAAAACGACAAATATTCATGTCTTAAGTAGTTGAAAACGCTAAAATTATTGCAAACAGAATCTATACTGCTATGTTTTTGAAGATTAACAGGTCCGATCTACACAAACGATGTGTTTATGCAACAGGCTCAATGCGACGGTCAATATAAAGTCGGTTAATATCAATACAAAATATTTCACGGCGACCGAAAAAGTGTAAAATTCGACTAACTTTGTATGGGATGTATCTTTTAAATTATCGCAAAAAAGTGCTTACTTTAACAGCGGAGCGTGTGCAAAATTACTTCCGTGAGCTAATATGATCGAAAAGTATGCTAAAAGATGATCGATTTAAACAGAAACGACAAACTAAAACATTTCAAACTGAGCTTCAAAATGACAAATATTCAGTGTCTAAAGTAGGTGAAAACGCTAAAATTTTTGCAAACAGAATCCTTATTTCAATGTTTTTAAAATGCCACAGGTCCTTTCTACACAATCAATGTGTCTACGCTACGGGCTCGACGCGACGGTCAATATAAAGTCGGTTAATATCAAGACAAAATATTTCACGGTGACCGAAAAAGTGTAAAATTCGACTAACTTTGTATGGGATGTATCTTTTAAAATATCGAAAAAGAGTACCTACTAGAATAGCGAAGCGTGCGCAGAACTACTTTGGTGAGCTAATAAAAAAGAAAGTATGCTAAAAGATGATCGATTTGAACAGAAACGACAAACTAAAACATTTAAAGGAAGCATTAAAACGACAAATATTCATGTCTTAAGTAGTTGAAAACGCTAAAATTATTGCAAACAGAATCTATACTGCTATGTTTTTGAAGATTAACAGGTCCGATCTACACAAACGATGTGTCTATGCAACAGGCTCAATGCGACGGTCAATATAAAGTCGGTTAATATCAATACAAAATATTTCACGGTGACCGAAAAAGTGTAAAATTCGACTAACTTTGTATGGGATGTATCTTTTAAATTATCGCAAAAAAGTGCTTACTTTAACAGCAGAGCGTGTGCAAAACCACTTCCGGAAGCTAATATGATCGAAAAGTATGCTAAAAGATGATCGATTTAAACAGAAACGGCAAACTAAAACATTTCAAACTGAGCTTCAAAATGACAAATATTCAGTGTCTAAAGTAGGTGAAAACGCTAAAATTATTGCAAACAGAATCCATATTGCAATGTTTTTAAAATGCCACAGGTCCTTTCTACACAATCAATGTGTCTACGCTACGGGCTCGACGCGACGGTCAATATAAAGTCGGTTAATATCAAGACAAAATATTTCACGGTGAACGAAAAAGAGTAAAATTCGACTAAAATTGTATGGCATGTATCTTTTAAAATAACGCAGAGAGTACCTACTATAACACCGGAGCGTGCGCAAAAACACTCCTAGGAGCTAATATGATCGAAAAGTATACTAAAAGATGATCGATTTGAACAGAAACGACAAACTAAAACATTTCAAACTGAGCTTCAAAACGACAAATATTCAGTGTCTAAGGTAGGTGAAAACGCTAAAATTATTGCAAACAGAATCCATTTTGCGATGTTTTTGAAGTACAACAGGTCCGATCTACACAAACTAGGTGTCTCCGCAACAGGCTCGATGCGACGGTCAATATAAAGTCGGTTAATTTCAAAACCAAATATTTCACGGTGACCGAAAAAGTGTAAAATTCGACTAACTGTGTATGGGATGTATCTTTTAAAATATCGCAAAAGAGTACCTATTTCAACAGCTGAGCGTTCGCAAAACAAATTCGGTGAGCTAATATGATCGAAAAGTATGCTAAAAGATGATTGATTTGAACAGAAACGACAAACTAAAACATTTCAAACTGAGCTTTTAGACGACAAAATTAAATATTCAGTGTCTAAAGTAGGTGAAAACGCTAAAATTATTCCAAAGAGAATCTATATTGCGATGTTTTTGAAGTACAACAGGTCCGATCTACACAAACGAGGTGTCTCCGCAACAGGCACGATGCGACGGTCAATATAAAGTCGGTTAATATCAATACAAAATATTTCAAGGTGACCGAAAAAGTGTAAAATTCGACTAACTTTGTATGGGATGTATCTTTTAAAAAAACGCAGAGAGTACCTACTAGAACAGCGGAGCGTGCGCACAAACACTGCGGTGAGCAAATGTGATCGAAAAGTATGCTAGAAGATGTTTTAGTTTGTCGTTTCTGTTCAAATCGATCATCTTTTAGCATACTTTTCGATCAAAATTTTTTGTGTGTTTGTGCGCACGCACCGCTTTTCTAGTAGGTACTCTCTGCGTTATTTTAAAAGATACATCCCATACAAAGTTAGTCGAATTTTACACTTTTTCGGTCACCGTGAAATATTTTGTCTTGATATTAACCGACTTTATATTGACCGTCGCGTCGAGTCCGTTGCGTAAACACCTCGATTGTGTAGATCGGAACTTTTGCATTTGAAAAACATCGCAATATGGATTCTGTTTGCAATAATTTTAGCGTTTTCACCTACTTTAGACACTGAATATTTGTCGTTTTGAAGCTCAGTTTGAAATTATTTAGTTTATCGTTTCTGTTCAAATCGATCATCTTTTAGCATATTTTTTGATCATATAAGCTCACCTGAGTTTTTTTTAGCACGCTCCGCTGTTCTAGTAGGTACTCTCTGCGTTATTTTTAAAGATACATGCCATACAATGTTAGTCGAATTTTACACTTTTTCGGTCACCGTGAAATATTTTGTCTTGATATTAACCGACTTTATATTGACCGTCGCGTCGAGCCCGTTGCGTAGACACCTCGTTTGTGTAGATCGGACCTGTTGCACTTCAAAAACATCGCAATATGGATTCTGTTTGCAATAATTTTAGCGTTTTCACCTACTTTAGACACTGAATATTTGTCGTTTTAAAGCTTAGTTTGAAATGTTTTAGTTTGTCGTTTCTGTTCAAATCGATCATCTTTTAGCATACTTTTCGATCATATTAGCTCCTCGGAGTGTTTGTGCGCACGCTCCGCTGTTCTAGTCGGTTTTCTTTGCGTTATTTTTAAATATACATACCATACAACGTTAGTCGAATTGTACACTTTTTCGGTCGCCGTGAAATATTTTGTCTTGATATTAACCGACTTTATATTGACCGTCGCGTCGAGGCCGTTGCGGAGACACCTCGTTTGTGTAGATCGGACCTGTTGCACTTCAAAAACATCGCAATATGGATTCTGTTTGCAATAATTTTAGCGTTTTCACCCACTTTAGACACTGAATATGTGTCGTTTTAAAGCTCAGTTTAAAATGTTTTAGTTTGTCATTTCTGTTCAAATCGATCATCTGTTAGCATACTTTTCGATCATATAAGCTCACCTGAGTTTTTTTGCGCACGTTCCGCTGGTCTAGTAGGTACTCTCTGCGTTACTTTTAAAGATACATGCCATACAATGTTAGTTGAATTTTACACTTTTTCGGTCACCGTGAAATATTTTGTCTTGATATTAACCCACTTTTTATTGACCGTCGCGTCGAGCCCGTTGCGTGGACACCTCGTTTGTGTAGATCGGACCTGTTGCACTTCAAAAACATCGCAATATGGATTCTGTCTGCAATAATTTTAGCGTTTTGACCTACTTTAGACACTGAATATTTGTCGTTTTAAAGCTTAGTTTAAAATGTTTTAGTTTGTCGTTTCTGTTCAAATCGATCATCTTTTAGCATACTTTTCGATCATATTAGCTCCTCGGAGTGTTTGTGCGCACGCTCCACTGTTCTAGTAGGTACTCTTTGCGTTATTTTTAAATATACATACCATACAACGTTAGTCGAATTGTACACTTTTTCGGTCACCGTGAAATATTTTGTCTTGATATTAACCGACTTTATATTGACCGTCGCGTCGAGGCCGTTGCGGAGACACCTCGTTTGTGTAGATCGGACCTGTTGCACTTCAAAAACATCGCAATATGGATTCTGTTTGCAATAATTTTATCGTTTTTACCTACTTTTGACACTGAATATTTGTCGTTTTAAAGCTCAGTTTGAAATGTTTTAGTTTGTCGTTTCTGTTCAAATCGATCATCTTTTAGCATACTTTTCGATCATATTAGCTCCTAGGAGTGTTTTTGCGCACGCTCCGCTGTTCTAGTAGGTACTCTTTAGCGATATTTTAAAAGATACATCCCATACAAAGTTAGTCGAATTTTACACTTTTTCGGTCACCGTGAAATATTTTGTCTTGATATTCACCGACTTTATATTGACCGTCGCGTCAAGCCCGTTGCGTAGACACATCGTTTGTGTAGATCGGACCTGTTGCACTTTAAAAACATCACAATATGGATTCTGTTTGGAATAATTTTAGCGTTTTCACCTACTTTAGACACTGAATATTTGTCGTTTTAAAGCTTAGTTTGAAATGTTTTAGTTTGTCGTTTCTGTTCAAATCGATCATCGCTTAGCATACTTTTCGATCATATAAGCTCACCTGAGTTTTTTTTCGCACGCTCCGCTGTTCTAGTAGGTACTCTCTGCGTTATTTTTAAAGATACATGCCATACAATGTTAGTCGAATTTTACACTTTTTCGGTCACCGTGAAATATTTTGTCTTGATATTAACCGACTTTATATTGACCGTCGCGTCGAGCCCGTTGCGTAGACACCTCGTTTGTGTAGATCGGACCTGTTGCACTTCAAAAACATCGCAATATGGATTCCGTTTGCAATAATTTTAGCGTTTTCACCCACTTTATACACTGAATAAGTGTCGTTTTAAAGCTCAGTTTAAAATGTTTTAGTTTGTCATTTCTGTTCAAATCGATTAACTTTTAGCATACTTTTCGATCGTATGTGCTCACCGAAGTGTTTTATGCGCACGTTCCGCTGTTAAAAAAGGTACTCTTTGCGATATTTTAAAAGATACATCCCATACAAAGTTAGGCGAATTTACACTTTTTCGGTCACCGTGAAATATTTTGTCTTGATATTAACCGACTTTATATTGACCGTCGCGTCGAGCCCGTTGCGTAGACACCTCGTTTGTGTAGATCGGACTTGTTGCACTTCAAAAACATCGCAATATGGATTCTGTTTGTAATAATTTCAGCGTTTTGACCTACTTTAGACACTGAATATTTGTCGTTGTAATGCTCAGTTTGAAATGTTTTAGTTGGTCGTTTCTGTTCAAATCGATCATATTTTAGCATACTTTTCGATCATATTAGCTCACTAATGTAGATCTGCGCAAGCTTCGCTGTTCTAGTAGGTATTCTCCTGCGTTATTTTAAAAGATACATCCCATACAATGTTAGTCGAATTTTACACTTTTTCGGTCACCGTGAAATATTTTGTCGTGATAATAACCGACTTTATATTGACCGTCGCATCGAGCCCGTTGCGTAGACAACTCGTTTTTGTAGATCGGACCTGTTGCACTTCAAAAACATCGCAATATGGATTCTGTTTGCAATAATTGTAGCGTTTTCACCTACTTTAGACACTGAATATTTGTCGTTTTGAAGCTCAGTTTGAAATGTTTTAGTTTGTCGTTTCTGTTCAAATCGATCATATTTAAGCATACTTTTCGATCATATTAGCTCACTGATGTGGTTCTGCGCACGCGTCGCTGTTAAAGTAGGTTCTTGTTTGCGATATTTTATAAGATACATGCCATACAAAGTTAGTCAAATTTTACACTTTTTTGGTCACCGTGAAATATTTTGTCTTGATATTAACCGACTTTATATTGACCGTCGCATCGAGCCCGTTGCGTAGACACATAGTTTGTGTAGAACGGACCTGTTGCATTTCAAAAACATCGCAACATGGATTCTGTTTGCAATAAATAAAAAATAAAAAATAAAATAAAATAATCTTTATTTCAGGCATCTTGGCCCATAAATTGCACAAAGACACAAAAGGAGAAATTAATAGGTTAGAATTAATAAAATAAAATTAAAATTAAACATCAAATTAAATCGAATGACATTAAATTAAATTAAAAATTTAAATTTAAAAATTACATTGAACAAATAAATTATAAATTAAATTAAATTAAAATTAAAATTAAATTATAACATTGATTGTCCTGCCTTCGACTCTGAGATTTAATTGACCATGTAGTATGCCCTACTACGCGTCCATTCACTCGCACACAGGTTTAGCGCAAGAAAGAGAAGGTAAATGACCTCACTCCCTCCCACGCCTCACAGCACTGCCAGCCGCCTGTCGCTCATTCGTGTCCGTGCGCGCGCGCCGTTCCAACGCACGCAGTAACCACAGTATATAACCCTTAAGTTTTTATTTCGTGCTAAACGAAATTTATCTTATAGTGACATGTTAGTTCAAAAATGTTTTTGTTATTAATTTAACAAGTGAATGTGAAGTAAAACGCACTACCCAGCGTGGCTGCACCATGCATGCTTTACGCTTCGCGGCCGAGCTAGCACGCGATGCTAGCCAGTCCGCATTTTCCGCTCCGAATCAATACGCGATATTGATCTGTAGCAAATACTGGCAGAGCTGACACGTGAGGTCAGCCAGTCCTAATTATCTAGATTATTCTAGATCTTATCTGAGACTTTTGGTATGCGTTGCTTCCAATATCCTACCCTCATTTTCATTGCGAAAAAAGGGAAGCAAGTTAGCTGAAGTTACAGCCAAAGACATTCATGATAAATATTAAGCAGCGCTGACGATGCGCCACTATGGCTTCTGAGTATGAATCAGCGGCCCTCGCCCGCACTCATCCGGCCATACCTGTGATGTGTGTGGCCCATGACGCGCCGCGAATTGCTTCGCAACGGTGATCTACCGTCACAATTCCAGCGTGTTTTAAACGTCTCGCACTCGGAATCAGAATCCGACCAAAAAAGGTATGTGTTCTTATGAATGCTTTGTTATATCACATTAAGGCCGTACGTACATGTACTTATTACGGGCTACCGTATTCCACTCGTGGCAAACCACGACCGAACACTTGTCTCAGCCAATATTTAGGCAAATATTAAAATGGAGCATAATGTGAGCTATCACACGTACAAACCAAAATAGCAATAAAATGGTTTACCAAGTAATAATAGTGGCAGAAGATTTATTTCAAATCGAATAAATTAATATTTATTTTGTAAATTTTTACTCAGAATAGTAAACATGAGAGACTCAAAAACACTTTAACAACTTAGACCTTAATCATAAATACACGTACTCTGCAACCTGCAGTACACGTTCCTAATATGTTTTCCACAAAGCTCTAAAAACGGTAGCATAGCATCCCACCATAGCTCACATAGTTATGGGTGGTTTGGGTCCTTATCCATTGATCACAACTCTTTTGTACTTATTTCTTGCCAATGGATATAAAATTGTCTAACTAGACAATGCTATGGTAAACATAAATTGCTTCATAATACTACTTAAAATATTGAATTTAATAGATTTTGTAAAAAAAAAAAAAACAATGTACTTTTTAAGAAAGCAAGATTTTTCTACATACAATTCTGCTTTCTGCTCATACCTATAGCTATTTAGCTTGTGGTTGGCTCTTTGATTATAACTAGCAAGCAAGCAAGCTGTAAGCTTGCCCAGGACGTACCAAAATATGGTTGGGTCCATATAAAAACCAGTCCGTTTAAAAACTCCATTAAATGCTTTTAATTTTAACAGCTATAATAAAAATGAGAATGAGCTTTGCTAAATACCTGGCAAATGTATGATTCTGAATGGTAGGAAATTTGCCGTATTTATTTTATATCCAACTAAGATTAAATCAACTTCTCAGTAAATAATTCGGTAAAGCTTAGATTTTATTTACTGAAGCAATAACAACTTCCTGGAAAGCGTATTTTTTTTTTAAATATGCCAATGAGACATCTTATCAAACCCCGAAATCAATATAGTACTACCGTCATATAAGATTTATTAGGGTGCGCTGTATTCCATTGTTTTAGAGGTTATTTCGTTTTTCGAAAAATATGCTGTGAAAGTGACATGCTTTTTTATGAATACGTTCATTTAACCGTCGCAAAGTTCGGTACTTAATCTCGAGTCGAGAAAACTTAATAAAGATCTGTGTCCTTTATCTTTGGAAAAGCCAGCCAACGCCCAGTAAAAATTGTGACAACCTTTGGTCACCTGGAATTGACCTTTGTTTCTATGACCTTGTTTCAAGCACCACCTAAGAATAATTCAAATCAAACGTTCTATTGTATTGAAGTATGCGGCAGATAGCATAAACCAAAACTTATCGACACATTGTTACATAGGTATACCATAAGAGTAGGTAGCTATTAAATTGAAACAAGCTCATTTTATGAAGATAATGCCTTTTTTGCTTTTTATGGAAATGCATAAGCAAAGCATATAAATTGACACAATTTTATTTTCTCAAGTATTATTACAATATTTCATATAATTCGGTTATTTTTATTTGCCATTTACACACACACCTACGTTTGACGTGAAATAAATACAAGCCATATTCATTATTACAAAAATATCACTATCCATATTTTTTTGAACAAAAGGCTAGGAAATTATTATTTATATATATATATTTGAAAAAAAAATGACGTATCCTAAATGCAATGCAGCATTAGAATCAAATTGCACTATAATAATCTAATTCGAGTTATTGGAAATATGAACCATGTTTATTTTCCTACTATTTATTCTGTGATTTAAGAATAAAGTACATCAAGTAAATATATTCTCTAATCATCAGTTTTTTGTAATCAATTACATCCACCCACTCCCCAACAATCTTCCCCAGAAAGCCGCTAAGTTATTAAGGAACTGTTCCTTGAAAACGTTGCTCTAATAAGCAATAAAATAGGTACTTATTATATGCATTTTATTGTTTGATGTTTATAGTATTCGATATACTGTGTTTAATAATTTTTCAAAGGACATTTTGTCTTGAGATTCACCAGATACTTACATACGTTGGAACAATTGAAAATTAAAAATTAATAATAAAATAGGTCGGGTGGTATGGTTGAGAAAAAGTATTTTATTTTGAAAATGATTTTTTTTTAATGGACTTTTCCTTAATTCTTACGCCAGAGGACGTCATGTGATTCGACTATTTATTAAAATTTGAATCAATTAATTATTTCAAACCAAATGATCTATGTTTTTTATTAACCATATGAAAAGATGTTTTTAAATATGTATAAAACCAGTTTACCCTTGGGATCTCGATATGACATAGGTACTTTTAATACGATATCCGTTTATTTTTAGATTTCGTGTCAAAATAGGTACCCTTATTCTAAGTCATCATCAGTTTTTTTTTTGACACAGCTCATAATATTGAAACAAGTCTCATCTGTAGCCAAATATGTTACAAATATTTGTCAAACTTAAAAATATATATAAAATTAAATAAATAAAAAACTCATAGCAACCAACCTGAAACATAGGATTGATATTTATTGTAATCCTTAAAAGTAATCCAGACATTTACCCAGGCAATAAAATTATGAATAAATTTATCATATACATCATATATATAAATCTGAACATGTGCCGACTATCGAATACTCGGCGAAAATTCCTGGTCGATAAGTCGAATATTAGGCAAACGTATTTGGTCGGGGCCGGGTGGTACCAAAACTTATATCGGAGAAATCGTTTGCGGTCGTTTGCCCTTATAAAGCTCCCAGAAGCCGATTTTAAATCTTATTTAAAAAACAAAAACTAATATACTTAATGAAATATAAATAATCCATAAAAAATCATTACCTACCTACCTATGCCTTAAACTTTCTGATAACGATAATATTTCAAAGTCATTGAATTATTGTATTCTTTTTCTTACACAGCAAATAATCATATATCATTGATAGACACCCGTTAATATAATCATGATCTTAAAATAATTACATTCCTAAGAATGAATCTTTTAATCAATTACTTTTATACAAATCATAAACACATTTTATAACCAAATTAAGTATATAAATTTTCTCAGGTATTCGAAATTTTAATTTATAAAATATTATTTATGTGTTTGGTATTCGATCGAATATTTTTCAAACAGTCGCATTAATACCTACATATCCCATACTGAAAAGCAATAGAATAGCATGTACATACGTATTTCAAAACTATAATTATAAAATATGCTAAATACTGCAAGAATAAGATAACGATTTTTCAGACGACATTACCTTCACGCCCTTTATCTTACCAAAGATAAGGCGCTAACTAAAAAGTGTTTTCTGTATGTGGCTTTCCTCGTAATAAAATTATCATTTGTTTTACGTGCCAAATTCAGTGTGTAAAACTATATTATTCGCAAACCGTCTCAGCCCAACAATACGTCTTCTGTATTGTTTGCAATTTTTATAACATGCCACAATTAAACAGAAATGCTTTATTTCAGCTTAAAATTACTAAAATAAATAAATTATCAATTTTTTATTAATCATTAATAAAAAATACTAACAAATATCTTCTTTCTTTCTAATAAAGATATTTTTATTAGTAGAAAGTTATAACTTATCATAGTTATCATACAACTAATGTTTTTTAGTAATAGTGATACATGTATATGTCAAAGATAGCGACATGAACAATGAATTGTTGTTTAATATGATCATTTTAATGATCAATCACTACTAACATCAGAGATGTCAACTTATTCTATTGTAACAACATTGATTTTACTCCAAACATCTACATGGTCAATTAAATCTCAGAGTCGAAGGCAGGACAATTGGATGATCAAACGAACTTACCTTAAGTGAAGTTCGATCCAAATTGTCCTGACTTCGACGAAGAGATTTAAGGTCCCACCCTTCCCAATTCGTGTACGTTTTTTATGCAAAAATAATCGTCACCCTTACAATAAGTATAATCAATGTTGTACATCTCATACATCGGTCTCCTTGCTCTGAAATGAATGAGCGACAGGCGGCTGGCAGTGCTGTGAGGCGTGGGAGGGAGTGAGGTCATTTACCTTCTCTTTCTTGCGCTAAACCTGTGTGCGAGTGAATGGACGCGTAGTAGGGCATACTACATGGTCAATTAAATCTCTTCGTCGAAGTCAGGACAATTTGGATCGAACTTCACTTAAGGTAAGTTCGTTTGATCATCCAATGATTACTTCAAAAGCCGACCGCCGCCACACCCACAGCTACGGCATGCCTATTGCAGCAGCATCGGATGTAGGGGCAGTCGACTCTATCAGCAATCATCTTCAGAACCGTATTGGGGCTGCCCCGAACTCTGCACACTAACGACCAGCACCGCTTGCGCATGACAGTGTGGAAGCAGTCTGTGCGCGCCACCGCGAACATGGCCGAGGCGCTGCAGTTTCGGGGCAGCCCCAGCACGGCCCTCAGGGCGTTATTGAACTGCACACGAAGGGCATTGTATACTTTCTGCGAGTAGTTAGCCCACAGAGCACAGGTGTATAGTGCAATACAGTATGCTCGAAATAGAGTGATCTTCACGTCGACAGAACACTTCCTAAACCTGCGAGCCAACATGTTGGCTCTTCGTGACAAGGCCCTTCTCTCCCTTTCGATGTCAGCATGGTCTCTGAGATCAGTGGTAACTATGTGCCCTAAGTATTTAAATTGAGACACTCTATCCAGGGATACACCGTTTAGTGTGACAGGTGGTATAACGTTAGGACATTTCGCACCACTGGTCTCAAACACCATGAACTGACTTTTCGTGTCGTTGTATACAAGGCCGTGCTTCTGAGCATAGACTTCACATAATCTCATCAGCTTGTTCAGCCCACAGACTGACGCGCTCAGCAGCACCATATCGTCAGCATAACTCAAGTTATTGACACAAACATCGTCTACATGGCATCCGACATGCATGTTGCTGAGCGCGACAATCAGTGCATCCATGTATATATTGAACAATGTGGGAGAGGTCAGTCCGCCCTGTCTTACACCACATTCCATTTGATAAGGCTCCGACATTGTCCCCGCCCACCTGACGCTATTAACCTGGTGTGCATACCAAAAACGAAAAATATTTACTAGTTCATTTGGCACATGTAAGCTTTTCAGCTTCTCCCATAGGATGTCATACGCAACCAGATCAAACGCCTTGGACAAGTCGAGAAAACAGGCGTAAACAGGTGTTTTGCGAGCCGTGTAATATCTGACGGTGTGCTTAAGGCACAGTATGGCACTTTCAGTAGATAGCTTTGGTCTAAAACCAAACTGGTTATCGTGCAAGTCTGTATATTTGTTCAGCTGTGCATTAAGAAGACCGTCAAACATTTTGGCTATTATCGTGGATAGAGAGATAGGTCTGTAATTCCCTTTATCAGCTACGTCACCTGTTTTATTTTTAACTTCTGGGACTACAACCGTTCTCATGAGATCAGCTGGCAGATAGGAGTGACTCACACACAACGAGTAGAACATTGCCAGTACACGGGCCGCATGCGTGCCGGCATGCTGCAAGTGCTCCACACTCAAGCCGTCATGACCCGGGGATTTGCCTGTAGTCATGGCCTTAATAGCGTTAGCGACATCTTTTGCAATGAATCTGATGTGAACCTTGCCGTGGAAAATCTCAGTATCATGCGAATTCGATAGACCCAAGGGAGATCGCACCGAGAAATGATCCCTAAAGATATTCGCAATGCCTTTATGGTCACTCACACCATCAATACTCACAGGGAGCCCTGGCCTTACATTAATTCTATTGGTACCCTTCCAAAAGCCACGAAAGTCACCGTTAAAATGTTTTGAGGCCAGCGCGTCCATTTTCAGCTGGTCCTGATGATCCTGACACCATTTAAGGAAATAATTTAAGCGTTTTCACCTACTTTAGACACTGAATATTTGTCGTTTTAAAGCTCAGTTTGAAATGTTTTAGTTTGTCGTTTCTGTTCAAATCGATCATCTTTTAGCATACTTTTCGATCATATAAGCTCACCTGAGTTTTTTTTCGCACGCTCCGCTGTTCTAGTAGGTACTCTCTGCGTTATTTTTAAAGATACATGCCATACAATGTTAGTCGAATTTTACACTTTTTCGGTCACCGTGAAATATTTTGTCTTGATATTAACCGACTTTATATTGACCGTCGCGTCGAGCCCGTTGCGTAGACAACTCGTTTGTGTAGATCGGACCTGTTGCACTTCAAAAACATCGCAATATGGATTCTGTTTGCAATAATTTTAGCGTTTTCACCCACTTTAGACACTGAATATGTGTCGTTTTAAAGCTCAGTTTAAAATGTTTTAGTTTGTCATTTCTGTTCAAATCGATTAACTTTTAGCATACTTTTCGATCATATTTGCTCACCGAAGTGTTTTATGCGCACGTTCCGCTGTTAAAAAAGGTACTCTTTGCGATATTTTAAAAGATACATCCCATACAAAGTTAGGCGAATTTACACTTTTTCGGTCACCGTGAAATATTTTGTCTTGATATTAACCGACTTTTTATTGACCGTCGCATCGAGCCCGTTGCATAGACACATTGTTTGTGTAGATCGGACCTGTTGCACTTCAAAAACATCGCAATATGGATTCTGTTTGCAATAATTTTAGCGTTTTCACCCACTTTATACACTGAATATGTGTCGTTTTAAAGCTCAGTTTAAAATGTTTTAGTTTGTCATTTCTGTTCAAATCGATTAACTTTTAGCATACTTTTCGATCATATTTGCTCACCGAAGTGTTTAATGCGCACGTTCCGCTGTTCTAGTTGGTACTCTCTGCGTTATTTTTAAAGATACATGCCATACAATGTTAGTTGAATTTTACACTTTTTCGGTCACCATGAAATATTTTGTCTTCATATTAACCCACTTTTGAAGTGAAAACTTCTTTAGCGGCGTTGAGCACTTTTGTGGGATAGGGGAAAAATGTGAAACTCGCGTCAGGACACGTGACCTGATCGAAAAACCGTAAGACGGTTGGCGAAATTATGGATGTAAGTTGATTTTTCTGAGAGATAAACTTTTAATGTAATTTAATATAATATAAATTGTAATGTTTGTGTACGATAGCGCAATAAATAAATATTGTATTTTATAAAAATATATTATTATTATTATTATTATTATTGTATTCTATCACAAAAATGATAGTACTTTTATATTGATAATAACTATTCCAAAAAATCATAAATGCACAACGTTGATATTCAAGTTTTCACTTCTGCCGGCACTCCCGGAGTGCTTTCACAGTTTTTTTATTGACCGTCGCGTTGAGCCCGTCGCGTAGACACCTCGTTTGTGTAGATCGGACCTGTTGCACTTTAAAAACATCGCAATATGGATTCTGTTTGCAATAATTTTAGCGTTTTGACCTACTTTAGACACTGAATATTTGTCGTTTTAAAGCTCAGTTTGAAATGTTTTAGTTTGTCGTTTAGCTCCTCGGAGTGTTTGTGCGCACGCTCCACTGTTCTAGTAGGTACTCTTTGCGTTATTTTTAAAGATACATACCATACAATGTTAGTCGAATTTTACACTTTTTCGGTCACCGTGAAATATTTTGACTTGATATTAACCGACTTTATATTGACCGTCGCGTCTAACCCGTTGCGTAGACACCTCGATTGTGTAGATCGGACCTGTTGCACTTCAAAAACATCGCAATATGGATTCTGTTTGCAATAATTTTAGCGTTTTCACCTACTTTAGACACTGAATATTTGTCGTTTTAAAGCTCAAATTGAAATGTTTTAGTTTGTCGTTTCTGTTAAATTCGATTATCTTTCAGCATACTTTTCGATCATATTAGCACACCGTGGTGTTTTTGCGCACGCTCTGCTGTTCTAGTAGGTACTCTTTTGCGATATTTTAAAAGATACATACCATACAATGTTAGTCGAATTTTACGCTTTTTCGGTCACCGTGAAATATTTTGTCTTGATATTAACCGTTTTTATATTGACCGTCGCGTCAAGCCCGTTGCGTAGACACCTCGTTTGTGTAGATCGGACCTGTTTCACTTCTAAAACATCGCAATATGGATTCTGTTTGCAATAATTTTAGCGTTTTCACCTACTTTAGACACTGTATATTTGTCGTTTTGAAGCTTAGTTTGAAATGTTTTAGTTTGTCGTTTCTGTTCAAATCGATCATCTTTTAGTATTTTTTCGTTTTTATTAGCTCACTTAAGTTTTTCTGCGCACGCTCCGCTGTTCTAGTATGTACTCTCTGCGTTATTTTAAAAGATACATGCCATACAATGTTAGTCGAATTTTACACTTTTTCGGTCACCGTGAAATATTTTGTCCTGATATTAACCGACTTTTTATTGACCGTCGCGTCGAGCCCGTTGCGTAGACACCTCGTTTTTGTAGATCGGACCTGTTGCACTTCAAAAACATCGCAATATGGATTCTGTTTGCAATAATTTTAGCGTTTTCACCTACTTTAGACACTGAATATTTGTCGTTTTAAAGCTCAGTTTGAAATGTTTTAGTTTGTCGTTTCTGTTCAAATCGATCATCTTTTAGCATACTTTCCGATCACATTAGCTTACCGAAATGGTTCTGCGCACGCTCCGCTGTTGAAATAGGTACTCTTTTGCGATATTTTAAAAGATACATACCATACAAAGTTAGTCGAATTTTACACTTTTTCGGTTACCGTGAAATATTTTGTCTTGATATTAACCGACTTTATATTGACCGTCGCGTCGAGCCCGTTGCGTAGATACCTCGTTTGTGTAGACCGGACCTGTTGCACTTCAAAAACATCGCAATATGGATTCTGTTTGCAATAATTTTAGCGTTTTCACCTACTTTAGACACTAAATATTTCTGGAGTCTCCGTGAAAAGGGGTTTAAGTCGACTTATATCAATTTTAATTTTTTTGCACATTACGAATGACAAAAAAAACACCGATTTTTCTTTCTTATCCACGTGTTCTTACGACATAAAGCGCCGTAGTTAGCATTCGTGCCTGGTGATCTAAGTAGGCAAATTTTTGAATATTTTAAGAATTTAATCGTGTATAAAAATGCTTGTTTAGTTATAACATTATGAACCTAGCAAAAAACCACTATTTATTCATGTGTAACAATATAAATCGAGTTATAACGTTTAACACTAGTGTCAATTTCAATTTGTATTTCGTGCTCATAAATAGAACTCAAGTTATATTTTAATACACATGATTAAATATTGATTTTTTTTCGGTGAAAACAAGTACAACTCGACTTTTATCGTTTAAAATGAAATTTTAGGAATGATTTTTTAATGTATAATGACATAAGTGAAGTTGTATCATTGAAAACCAAACGAAATAGATTTGTATACTGCACAAATAGAGTTATATGAAGAAGTATTGTAATATTTGAAGATTTTTTTGTGTTTTATATTGTGTAAAGCGGTATAAGTGAGTCACCGCCCCTGCCTCCCTTCCACCTCCGTAACGCAGGAAAGAAAAGCTAGATATGTAAAACATGCATGCATGAGTGAGAAAAAACATCAGGTGAGTAAACGCGCAGCTCAGAAGCACTCAGTCCGCAGCCAACGTTCACGCACAACAGTCATTATGAAGCGTAATGTAAGTTATACCAGTTTACACTAATTTTTCGTAATTTTGATCCGTAAATAAGTTGTTACTTGAACCCGTTTACACGAAATCCACGATAATTTATTTTTGTGTAAAATATTTTTTTCTTAAGATATCTTAGTTTAATGTCTTTATGATTCCTTTACTAAATTCAAATTACGTTCTTAATTGCTAAACATGAACCGAGACTAATTAGATGTAATATGTATTGAGTTGTTTTATAGTTTTTTTTTAAAATTTCATCATAGTGTAAACATGACGTGTTATGACACACACTCATAACAAATGCTGCGCATACAACATGCATTGGTTCTCAGTATAATAATTTTAAGTGGTAAGTGATTTGTAAGTAGGTATTGTGTAAAGGTATATTCGCGAGATTATTTTGACTGAGTAGAAATAAGTGAAGTAATGTTAACCTAATCCATAGACTTATTCTGCCCTTAAAAGTCAAGTCCGTTTACAATTTCGTAACAATTGATTGATGATCTCTTCTATTATTTTCAAAAAAGACTGCTTACAATGGTGATAAGATCTTTACGCTAAGGTAAAAGTTACCCATTTGTGTTTTTTCTTCCTGAAAGCCTGTCTTATGATTATAAATTTAAAAAGTTCTTTTATTTTTTTTAAATGATTAATTTCACCTCATATTGATAGCATATACTGCTACAAAATACGTTCTGATCTTTAAGCTTATTAAGACTGGCAAGCCTTTTGTATTTTTTTTGTACTTCTCTTTTATTGTATTTACCCTTTAAATAATTATGAAAGTCTAATGAGTATATATACTTAAACCACAACTTTGATACCTTTATAAAATAATAATTAAAATATTATTTCCACTGAAGATAACATACCAGATTATGTACATATCTCTTTAATATATCGTTTACTTTGTGTAAGTGAAAATGTTACCTCAATTATTATAATAGGTACATAAAAATAATTAAAATTGATTGAACTGAAGTTTTGTTTTTGTTAACCAACACAACCATCATTTTTTTTTTAATTTAAGGAAGAATTTAACATTCTTCAATGTTAAGAACTTAGCACTATGGCAAAAAATAAGCAATTTTCAAATAAAATATTAAATATTTCCTTTACATATTTACAGATCGTTTATCAGGGATAGAGTTAAATGATGATCATGTTATTTTAGTATATTATATTAACTTTTGAATAGAAACAAAATACAATGTTTCGTTTTAGTAAACTAACAGTCGTTTTTAAAATAAATTTAAAAATGATGCTGTAAATGTATCATAATACACGAAATTCATGACAAGTTATATCACTTAAATGACTAATTATATCACAATACACCCGTCTTATATCGCTCAAATGCTGTGTAAGTTAATTTAAATTAATAAAATGATAGCAAATCAAAAACTACATACGACTAGAATAATCTACATTCAAAACTATGAATATTCACTCTTTACCCTTTTATGATATACCAAACACAAATGAAAATATGCTTGTTTTTAAGGAAATTGTATCATTGAACACTGAGATAAGTTTTGTTGTGTAAAATGTTTGAAGTCAAGTTACATCAATATACACAAAACAATTCTTAAACTTTCTAATGTGTCAAGTGATGTAATAAAACATTTTTGTAGATAAATATATACTAAATCATTTTAAAATTTTAGTCACATGTAAAAAAAAAACTTCAAATTAATAACTTTAATTTCCAAAAACCCGTTTAAAAAAATCTGTACCAGAAAAAGAAAAATATTTTTTAAAAACTTTAAACGCCATTTCCCAAAATCAAGATTTTCGAGTTATATCCCTTTTTACGGAGACTCCAGATTAGTCGTTTTAAAGCTCAGTTTGAAATGTTTTAGTTTGTCGTTTCTGTTCAAATCGATCATCTTTTAGCATACTTTCCGATCACATTAGCTTACCGAAATGGTTCTGCGCACGCTCCGCTGTTGAAATAGGTACTCTTTTGCGATATTTTAAAAGATACATCCCATACAAAGTTAGTCGAATTTTACACTTTTTCGGTCACCGTGAAATATTTTGTCTTGATATTAACCGACTTTATATTGACCGTCGCGTCGAGCCTGTTGCGTAGACACCTTGTTCATTTAGAACGGACCTGTTACTTTAAAAACATCGCAATTTGGATTCTGTTTGGAATAATTTTAGCGTTTTCACCTACTTTAGACACTGAATATTTGTCGTTTTAAAGCTCAGATTGAAATGTTTTAGTTTGTCGTTTCTGTTCAAATCGATCATCTTTTAGCATACTTTTCGATCATATTGCGTAGTGACCTCGTTTGTGTGAATCGGACCTGTTGCACTTCAAAAACATCGCAATATGGATTCTGTTTGCAATAATTTTAGCGTTTTGACCTACTTTAGACACTGAATATTTGTCGTTTTAAAGCTTAGTTTGAAATGTTTTAGTTTGTCGTTTCTATTCAAATCGATCATCTTTTAGCATTTTTTTCGTTTTTATTACGTCACCTGAGTTTTTTAGCGCACGCTCCGCTGTTCTAGTAGGTACTCTCTGCGTTGTTTTAAAAGATACATACCATACAATGTTAGTCGAATTTTCCACTTTTTCGGACACCTTGAAATATTTTGTATTGATATTTACCGACTTAATATTGACCGTCGCATCGAGCCCGTAGCGTAGACACCTCGTTTTTGTAGATCGGACCTGTTGCACTTCAAAAACATCGCAATATGGATTCTGTTTGCAATAATTTTAGCGTTTTCACCTACTTTAGACACTGAATATTTGTCGTTTTAAAGCTCAGTTTGAAATGTTTTAGTTTGTCGTTTCTGTTCGAATCGATCATCTTTTAGCATACTTTCCGATCACATTAGCTTACCGAAATGGTTCTGCGCACGCTTCGCTGTTAAAGTAGGTACTCTTTTGCGATATTTTAAAAGATACATCCCATACAAAGTTAGTCGAATTTTACACTTTTTCGGTCACCGAGAAATATTTTGTCTTGATACTAACCGACTTTATATTGACCGTCGCGTCGAGCCCGTTGCGTAGATACCTCGTTTGTGTAGACCGGACCTGTTGCACTTCAAAAACATCGCAATATGGATTCTGTTTGCAATAATTTTAGCGTTTTCACCTACTTTAGACACTGAATATTTGTCGTTTTAAAGCTCAGTTTGAAATGTTTTAGTTTGTCGTTTCTGTTCAAATCGATCATCTTTTAGCATACTTTTCGATCATACTAGCTCACGAGAGTGTTTGTGCGCACGTGTCACTGTTGAAGTAGGTACTCTTTTGCGATATTTTTAAAGATACATCCCATACAATGTTAGTCGAATTTTACACTTTTTCGGTCACCTTGAAATATTTTGTATTGACATTTACCGACTTAATATTGACCGTCGCATCGAGCCCGTAGCTTAGACACATCGATGTTTAAATTGTACCTGTTGCACTTCAAAAACATCGCAATGTGAATTCTGTTTGCAATAATTTTATCCTTTTAACCTACTTAAGACACTGAATATTTGTCGTTTTTAAGCTCAGTTTGAAATGTTTTAGTTTGTCGTTTCTGTTTAAATCGATCATCTTTGAGCATACATTTCGATCAAATTAGCTCACCGGAGTGTTTGTGCGCACGCTCCGCTGTTCTAGTAGGTACTCTTTTGCGATATTTTAAAAGATACATACCATACAATGTTAGTCGAATTTTACGCTTTTTCGGTCACCGTGAAATATTTTGTCCTGATATTAACCGACTTTTTATTGACCGTCGCGTCGAGCCCGTTGCGTAGACACCTCGTTTTTGTAGATCGGACCTGTTGCACTTCAAAAACATCGCAATATGGATTCTGTTTGCAATAATTTTAGCGTTTTGACCTACTTTAGACACTGAATATTTGTCGTTTTAAAGCTTAGTTTGAAATGTTTTAGTTTGTCGTTTCTATTCAAATCGATCATCTTTTAGCATTTTTTTCGTTTTTATATTTATATTGACCGTCGCGTCGAGCCCGTTGCGTAGATACCTCGTTTGTGTAGACCGGACCTGTTGCACTTCAAAAACATCGCAATATGGATTCTGTTTGCAATAATTTTAGCGTTTTCACCTACTTTAGACACTGAATATTTGTCGTTTTAAAGCTCAGTTTGAAATGTTTTAGTTTGTCGTTTCTGTTCAAATCGATTATCTTTTAGCATATTTTTTGATCACATTAGCTCACTGAAGTGGTTTTGCGCACGCTCCGCTGTTGAAATAGGTACTTTTTTGCGATATTTTAAATAATACATCCCATACAAAGTAAGTCGAATTTTACACTTTTTCGGTCACCTTGAAATATTTTGTAATGATATTAACCGACTTTATATTGACCGTCGCATCGAGCTCGTTGCGTAGACACCTCGTCTGTGTAGATCGGACCTGTTGCACTTCTAAAACATCGCAATATGGATTCTGTTTGCAATAATTTTTGCGTTTTCACCTACTTAAGACACTGAATATTTGTCGTTTTTAAGCTCAGTTTGAAATGTTTTAGTTTGTCGTTTCTGTTTAAATCGATCATCTTTGAGCATACATTTCGATCAAATTAGCTCACCGGAGTGTTTGTGCGCACGCTCCGCTGTTGAAGTAGGTACTCTCCTGCGTAATTTTATAAGATACTTGCTATACAAATTTAGTCGAATTGTTCACTTTTTCGGTCACCGTGAAATATTTTGTCTTGATATTAACCGACTTTATATTGACCGTCGCGTCGAGCCTGTTGCGTAGACACCTTGTTCATTTAGAACGGACCTGTTACTTTAAAAACATCGCAATTTGGATTCTGTTTGGAATAATTTTAGCGTTTTCACCTACTTTAGACACTGAATATTTGTCGTTTTGAAGCTCAGTTTGAAATGTTTTAGTTTGTCGTTTCTGTTCAAATCGATCATCTTTTAGCATACTTTTCGATCATATTGCGTAGTGACCTCGTTTGTGTGAATCGGACCTGTTTCACTTCAAAAACATCGCAATATGGATTCTGTTTGCAATAATTTTAGCGTTTTGACCTACTTTAGACACTGAATATTTGTCGTTTTAAAGCTTAGTTTGAAATGTTTTAGTTTGTCGTTTCTATTCAAATCGATCATCTTTTAGCATTTTTTTCGTTTTTATTACCTCACCTGAGTTTTTTAGCGCACGCTCCGCTGTTCTAGTAGTTACTCTCTGCGTTATTTTAAATGATACATACCATACAATGTTAGTCGAATTTTACACTTTTTCGGACACCTTGAAATATTTTGTATTGATATTAACCGACTTAATATTGACCGTCGCATCGAGCCCGTAGCGTAGACACCTCGTTTTTGTAGATCGGACCTGTTGCACTTCAAAAACATCGCAATATGGATTCTGTTTGCAATAATTTTATTGTTTTCACCTACTTTAGACACTGAATATTTGTCGTTTTAAAGCTCAGTTTGAAATGTTTTAGTTTGTCGTTTCTGTTCGAATCGATTATCTTTTAGCATACTTACCGATCACATTAGCTTACCGAAATGGTTCTGCGCACGCTTCGCTGTTAAAATAGGTACTCTTTTGCGATATTTTAAAAGCTACATCCCATACAAAGTTAGTCGAATTTTACACTTTTTCGGTCACCGTGAAATATTTTGTCTTGATACTAACCGACTTTATATTGACCGTCGCGTCGAGCCCGTAGCGTAGACACATCAATTGTGTAGATTGTACCTGTTGCACTTCAAAAACATCGCAATATGGATTCTGTTTGCAATAATTTTAGCGTTTTCACCTACTTTAGACACTGAATATTTGTCGTTTTGAAGCTCAGTTTGAAATGTTCTAGTTTGTCGTTTCTGTTCAAATCGATCATCTTTTAACATACTTTTCGATCATATTAGCTTCTGGGAGTGTTTGTGCGCACGCTTTGCTGTTCTAGTTGGTACTCTTTTGCGATATTTTAAAAGATGCATCCCATACAATGTTAGTCGAATTTTACACTTTTTCGGTCACCGTGAAATATTTTGTCTTGATATTAACCGTTTTTATTTTGACCGTCTCGTCGAGCCCGTTGCGTAGACACCTCGTTTGTGTAGATCGGACCTGTTGCACTTCAAAAACATCGCAATATGGATTCTGTTTGCAATAATTTTAGCGTTTTCACCTACTTTAGACACCGAATATTTGTCGTTTTGAAGCTCAGTTTGAAATGTTTTAGTTTGTCGTTTCTGTTTAAATCGATCATCTTTGAGCATACATTTCGATCAAATTAGCTCAACGGAGTGTTTGTGCGCACGCTCCGCTGTTGAAGTAGGTACTCTCCTGCGTAATTTTATAAGATACTTGCTATACAAATTTAGTCGAATTGTTCACTTTTTCGGTCACCGTGAAATATTTTGTCTTGATATTAACCGACTTTATATTGACCGTCGCGTCGAGCCTGTTGCGTAGACACCTTGTTCATTTAGAACGGACCTGTTACTTAAAAAACATCGCAATTTGGATTCTGTTTGGAATAATTTTAGCGTTTTCACCTACTTTAGACACTGAATATTTGTCGTTTTGAAGCTCAGTTTCAAATGTTTTAGTTTGTCGTTTCTGTTCAAATCGATCATCTTTTAGCATACTTTTCGATCATATTGCGTAGTGACCTCGTTTGTGTGAATCGGACCTGTTGCACTTCAAAAACATCGCAATATGGATTCTGTTTGCAATAATTTTAGCGTTTTGACCTACTTTAGACACTGAATATTTGTCGTTTTAAAGCTTAGTTTGAAATGTTTTAGTTTGTCGTTTCTATTCAAATCGATCATCTTTTAGCATTTTTTTCGTTTTTATTACCTCACCTGAGTTTTTTAGCCCACGCTCCGCTGTTCTAGTAGTTACTCTCTGCGTTATTTTAAATGATACATACCATACAATGTTAGTCGAATTTTACACTTTTTCGGACACCTTGAAATATTTTGTATTGATATTAACCGACTTTATATTGACCGTCGCATCGAGCCCGTAGCGTAGACACCTCGTTTTTGTAGATCGGACCTGTTGCACTTCAAAAATGTCGCAATATGGATTCTGTTTGCAATAATTTTATCCTTTTAACCTACTTAAAACACTGAATATTTGTCGTTTTTAAGCTCAGTTTGAAATGTTTTAGTTTGTCGTTTCTGTTTAAATCGATCATCTTTGAGCATACATTTCGATCAAATTAGCTCAACGGAGTGTTTGTGCGCACGCTCCGCTGTTGAAGTAGGTACTCTCCTGCGTAATTTTATAAGATACTTGCTATACAAATTTAGTCGAATTGTTCACTTTTTCGGTCACCGTGAAATATTTTGTCTTGATATTAACCGACTTTATATTGACCGTCGCGTCGAGCCTGTTGCGTAGACACCTTGTTCATTTAGAACGGACCTGTTACTTAAAAAACATCGCAATTTGGATTCTGTTTGGAATAATTTTAGCGTTTTCACCTACTTTAGACACTGAATATTTGTCGTTTTGAAGCTCAGTTTCAAATGTTTTAGTTTGTCGTTTCTGTTCAAATCGATCATCTTTTAGCATACTTTTCGATCATACTAGCTCACGAGAGTGTTTGTGCGCACGTGTCACTGTTGAAGTAGGTACTCTTTTGCGATATTTTTAAAGATACATCCCATACAAAGTTAGTCGAATTTTACACTTTTTCGGTCACCGTGGAATATTTTGTCTTGATATTAACCGACTTCATATTGACCGTCGCGTCGAGACCGTTGCGTAGACACTTCTTTTGTGTAGATCGAACCTGTTTCACTTCTAAAACATCGCAATATGGGTTCAATTTGCAATAATTTTAGCGTTTTTACCTACTTTAGACACTGAATATTTGTCGTTTTGAAGCTCAGTTTGAAATGTTTTAGTTTGTCATTTCTGTTTAAATCCATCATATGTTAGCATACTTTTCGATCATATTAGCTCACCGGAGTGTTTGTGCGCACGCTACGTTGTTGAAATAGGTTCTTTCTTGCGTTATTTTAAAATATACATTCCATACAATGTTAGTCGAATTTTACACTTTTTCGGTCACCGTGAAATATTTTGTCTTGATATTAACCGACTTTATATTGACCGTCGCGTCGAGCCCGTTGCGTAGACACCTCGATTGTGTAGATCGGACCTGTTGCACTTCGAAAACATTGCAATATGGATTCTGTTTGTAATAATTTTAGCGTTTTCACCTACTTTAGACACTGAATATTTGTCGTTTTGAAGCTCAGTTTGAAATGTTTTAGTTTGTCGTTTCTGTTCAAATCGATCATCTTTTAACATACTTTTCGATCATGTTAGCTTACCGGAGTGTTTTTGCCCACACTTCGCTGTTCTAGTAGGTACTCTTTTGCGATATTTTAAAAGATACACATACAATACAATGTTAGTCGAATTTTACACTTTTTTGGTCACCGTGAAATATTTGTCTTGATATTAACCGTTTTTATATTGACCGTCGCGTCGATGCCGTTGCGTAGACACCTTGTTCATTTAGAACGGACCTGTTACTTTAAAAACATCGCAATATGGATTCTGTTTGCAATAATTTTAGCGTTTTCACCTACCTTAGTCACTGAATATTTGCCGATTTAAAGCTTAGTTTGAAATGTTTTAGTTTGTCGTTTCTGTTAAAATTGATCATTTTTTAAGTGAAAACTTCTTTAGCGGCGTTAAGCACTTTAGTGGGATGGGGGAATAATGTGAATCTCGCGTCAGGTCACGTGGGCTGATCGAAAAACCGTAAGACGGTTGGCAAAATTATGAATATAAGTTGATATTTCTGAGAGATAAACTTTTTAATATAATTTAATATAATATAAATTGTAATGTTTGTGTACGATAGCGCAATAAATAAATATTGTATTCTTTAAAAATATAATACTTATTATTATTATTATTATTGTATTATTATGATTGTTTTATTATTATTATTATTATTATTGCATTATTAATAAAATTGTATTATTATTATTAAAATCATTATTATTATAATTATAATTATTATTATTTTTGTATTCTATCACAAAAATGACAGTACTTTTATATTGATAATAACTATTATAAAAAATCAAAAATGCACAACGTTGATATTCAAGTTTTCACTTCTGCCGGCACTCCCGGAGTGCAATTTTTCTAGCATTCTTTTCGATTATATAAGCTCACCAGAGTGTTTGTGCGCACGCTCTGCTGTTAAAATGAGTACTCTCCTGCGTTATTTTAAAAGATACATGCCATACAAAGTTAGTCGAATTTTACACTTTTTCGGTCATCGTGAAATATTTTGTCTTGATATTAACCGACTTTATATTGACCGTCGCGTCGAGGCTGTTGCGTAGACACCTTGTTCATTTAGAACGGACCTGTTACTTTAAAAACATTGCAATTTGGATTCTGTTTGCAATAATTTTAGCGTTTTCACCTACTTTAGACACTGAATATTTGTCGTTTTGAAGCTCAGTTTGAAATGTTTTAGTTTGTCGTTTCTGTTCAAATCGATCATATTTTAGCATACTTTTCGATCATTTAAGCTCACCGAAGTGGTTCTTCGAACGCTTAGCTGTTGAAATAGCTACTTTTTTGCGATATTTTAAAATATACATTCCATACAATGTTAGTCGAATTTTACACTTTTTCGGTCACCGTGAAATATTTTGTATTGATATTAACCGACTTTATTTTGACCGTCGCGTCGAGCCCGTAGCGTAGACACATCAATGGTGTAAATTGTACCTGTTGCACTTCAAAAACATCGCAATATGGATTCTGTTTGCAATAATTTTAGCGTTTTCACCTACTTTAGACACTGAATATTTGTCGTTTTGAAGCTCAGTTTGAAATGTTCTAGTTTGTCGTTTCTGTTCAAATCGATCATCTTTTAACATACTTTTCGATCATATTAGCTTCTGGGAGTGTTTGTGCGCACGCTTTGCTGTTCTAGTTGGTACTCTTTTGCGATATTTTAAAAGATGCATCCCATACAATGTTAGTCGAATTTTACACGTTTTCGGTCACCGTGAAATATTTTGTCTTGATATTAACCGTTTTTATATTGACCGTCTCGTCGAGCCCGTTGCGTAGACACCTCGTTTGTGTAGATCGGACCTGTTGCACTTCAAAAACATCGCAATATGGATTCTGTTTGCAATAATTTTAGCGTTTTCACCTACTTTAGACACCGAATATTTGTCGTTTTGAAGCTCAGTTTGAAATGTTTTAGTGTGTCGTTTCTATTTAAATCGATCATGTTTTAGCATACTTTTCGATCACATCAGCTCACCAAAATGGTTCTGCGCACGCTTCGCTGTTAAAGTAGGTACTCTTTTGCGATATTTTAAAAGATACATCCCATACAAAGTTAGTCGAATTTTACACTTTTTCGGTCACCGTGAAATATTTTGTCTTGATACTAACCGACTTTATATTGACCGTCGCGTCGAGCCCGTTGCGTAGATACCTCGTTTGTGTAGACCGGACCTGTTGCACTTCAAAAACATCGCAATATGGATTCTGTTTGCAATAATTTTAGCGTTTTCACCTACTTTAGACACTGAATATTTGTCGTTTTAAAGCTCAGTTTGAAATGTTTTAGTTTGTCGTTTCTGTTCAAATCGATCATCTTTTAGCATACTTTTCGATCATACTAGCTCACGAGAGTGTTTGTGCGCACGTGTCGCTGTTGAAGTAGGTACTCTTTTGCGATATTTTTAAAGATACATCCCATACAATGTTAGTCGAATTTTACACTTTTTCGGTCACCTTGAAATATTTTGTATTGACATTTACCGACTTAATATTGACCGTCGCATCGAGCCCGTAGCTTAGACATATCGATTGGTTAAATTGTACCTGTTGCACTTCAAAAACATCGCAATGTGAATTCTGTTTGCAATAATTTTATCCTTTTAACCTACTTAAAACACTGAATATTTGTCGTTTTTAAGCTCAGTTTGAAATGTTTTAGTTTGTCGTTTCTGTTTAAATCGATCATCTTTGAGCATACATTTCGATCAAATTAGCTCAACGGAGTGTTTGTGCGCACGCTCCGCTGTTGAAGTAGGTACTCTCCTGCGTAATTTTATAAGATACTTGCTATACAAATTTAGTCGAATTGTTTACTTTTTCGGTCACCGTGAAATATTTTGTCTTGATATTAACCGACTTTATATTGACCGTCGCGTCGAGCCTGTTGCGTAGACACCTTGTTCATTTAGAACGGACCTGTTACTTAAAAAACATCGCAATTTGGATTCTGTTTGGAATAATTTTAGCGTTTTCACCTACTTTAGACACTGAATATTTGTCGTTTTGAAGCTCAGTTTCAAATGTTTTAGTTTGTCGTTTCTGTTCAAATCGATCATCTTTTAGCATACTTTTCGATCATATTGCGTAGTGACCTCGTTTGTGTGAATCGGACCTGTTGCACTTCAAAAACATCGCAATATGGATTTTGTTTGCAATAATTTTAGCGTTTTGACCTACTTTAGACACTGAATATTTGTCGTTTTAAAGCTTAGTTTGAAATGTTTTAGTTTGTCGTTTCTATTCAAATCGATCATCTTTTAGCATTTTTTTCGTTTTTATTACCTCACCTGAGTTTTTTAGCGCACGCTCCGCTGTTCTAGTAGTTACTCTCTGCGTTATTTTAAAAGATACATACCATACAATGTTAGTCGAATTTTACACTTTTTCGGACACCTTGAAATATTTTGTATTGATATTAACCGACTTAATATTGACCGTCGCATCGAGCCCGTAGCGTAGACACCTCGTTTTTGTAGATCGGACCTGTTGCACTTCAAAAATGTCGCAATATGGATTCTGTTTGCAATAATTTTAGCGTTTTCACCTACTTTAGACACTGAATATTTGTCGTTTTAAAGCTCAGTTTGAAATGTTTTAGTTTGTCGTTTCTGTTCGAATCGATCATCTTTTAGCATACTTACCGATCACATTAGCTTACCGAAATGGTTCTGCGCACGCTTTGCTATTAAAGTAGGTACTCTTTTGCGATATTTTAAAAGATACATCCCATACAATGTTAGTCGAATTTTACACTTTTTCGGTCACCGTGAAATATTTTGTCTTGATACTAACCGACTTTATATTGACCGTCGCGTCGAGCCCGTTGCGTAGATACCTCGTTTGTGTAGACCGGACCTGTTGCACTTCAAAAACATCGCAATATGGATTCTGTTTGCAATAATTTTAGCGTTTTCACCTACTTTAGACACTGAATATTTGTCGTTTTAAAGCTCAGTTTGAAATGTTTTAGTTTGTCGTTTCTGTTCAAATCGATCATCTTTTAGCATACTTTTAGATCATACTAGCTCACGAGAGTGTTTGTGCGAACGTGTCGCTGTTGAAGTAGCTACTCTTTTGCGATATTTTTAAAGATACATCCCATACAAAGTTAGTCGAATTTTACACTTTTTCGGTCACCGTGGAATATTTTGTCTTGATATTAACCGACTTCATATTGACCGTCGCGTCGAGACCGTTGCGTAGACACTTCTTTTGTGTAGATCGAACCTGTTTCACTTCTAAAACATTGCAATATGGGTTCAATTTGCAATAATTTTAGCGTTTTTACCTACTTTAGACACTGAATATTTGTCGTTTTGAAGCTCAGTTTGAAATGTTTTAGTTTGTCATTTCTGTTTAAATCCATCATATTTTAGCATACTTTTCGATCATATTAGCTCACCGGAGTGTTTGTGCGCACGCTACGTTGTTGAAATAGGTTCTTTCTTGCGTTATTTTAAAATATACATTCCATACAATGTTAGTCGAATTTTACACTTTTTCGGTCACCGTGAAATATTTTGTCTTGATATTAACCGACTTTATATTGACCGTCGCGTCGAGCCCGTTGCGTAGACACCTTGATTGTGTAGATCGGACCTGTTGCACTTCGAAAACATTGCAATATGGATTCTGTTTGTAATAATTTTAGCGTTTTCACCTACTTTAGACACTGAATATTTGTCGTTTTGAAGCTCAGTTTGAAATGTTTTAGTTTGTCGTTTCTGTTCAAATCGATCATCTTTTAACATACTTTTCGATCATGTTAGCTTACCGGAGTGTTTTTGCCCACACTTCGCTGTTCTAGTAGGTACTCTTTTGCGATATTTTAAAAGATACACATACAATACAATGTAAGTCGAATTTTACACTTTTTTGGTCACCGTGAAATATTTGTCTTGATATTAACCGTTTTTATATTGACCGTCGCGTCGATGCCGTTGCGTAGACACCTTGTTCATTTAGAACGGACCTGTTACTTTAAAAACATCGCAATATGGATTCTGTTTGCAATAATTTTAGCGTTTTCACCTACCTTAGTCACTGAATATTTGCCGATTTAAAGCTTAGTTTGAAATGTTTTAGTTTGTCGTTTCTGTTAAAATTGATCATTTTTTAAGTGAAAACTTCTTTAGCGGCGTTAAGCACTTTAGTGGGATGGGGGAATAATGTGAATCTCGCGTCAGGTCACGTGGGCTGATCGAAAAACCGTAAGACGGTTGGCGAAATTATGAATATAAGTTGATATTTCTGAGAGATAAACTTTTTAATATAATTTAATATAATATAAATTGTAATGTTTGTGTACGATAGCGCAATAAATAAATATTGTATTCTTTAAAAATATAATACTTATTATTATTATTATTATTGTATTATTATGATTGTTTTATTATTATTATTATTATTATTGCATTATTAATAAAATTGTATTATTATTATTATTAAAATCATTATTATTATAATTATAATTATTATTATTTTTGTATTCTATCACAAAAATGACAGTACTTTTATATTGATAATAACTATTATAAAAAATCAAAAATGCACAACGTTGATATTCAAGTTTTCACTTCTGCCGGCACTCCCGGAGTGCAATTTTTCTAGCATTCTTTTCGATTATATAAGCTCACCAGAGTGTTTGTGCGCACGCTCTGCTGTTAAAATGGGTACTCTCCTGCGTTATTTTAAAAGATACATGCCATACAAAGTTAGTCGAATTTTACACTTTTTCGGTCATCGTGAAATATTTTGTCTTGATATTAACCGACTTTATATTGACCGTCGCGTCGAGGCTGTTGCGTAGACACCTTGTTCATTTAGAACGGACCTGTTACTTTAAAAACATTGCAATTTGGATTCTGTTTGCAATAATTTTAGCGTTTTCACCTACTTTAGACACTGAATATTTGTCGTTTTGAAGCTCAGTTTGAAATGTTTTAGTTTGTCGTTTCTGTTCAAATCGATCATATTTTAGCATACTTTTCGATCATTTAAGCTCACCGAAGTGGTTCTTCGAACGCTTAGCTGTTGAAATAGCTACTTTTTTGCGATATTTTAAAATATACATTCCATACAATGTTAGTCGAATTTTACACTTTTTCGGTCACCGTGAAATATTTTGTATTGATATTAACCGACTTTATTTTGACCGTCGCGTCGAGCCCGTAGCGTAGACACATCAATTGTGTAGATTGTACCTGTTGCACTTCAAAAACATCGCAATATGGATTCTGTTTGCAATAATTTTAGCGTTTTCACCTACTTTAGACACTGAATATTTGTCGTTTTGAAGCTCAGTTTGAAATGTTCTAGTTTGTCGTTTCTGTTCAAATCGATCATCTTTTAACATACTTTTCGATCATATTAGCTTCTGGGAGTGTTTGTGCGCACGCTTTGCTGTTCTAGTTGGTACTCTTTTGCGATATTTTAAAAGATGCATCCCATACAATGTTAGTCGAATTTTACACTTTTTCGGTCACCGTGAAATATTTTGTCTTGATATTAACCGTTTTTATTTTGACCGTCTCGTCGAGCCCGTTGCGTAGACACCTCGTTTGTGTAGATCGGACCTGTTGCACTTCAAAAACATCGCAATATGGATTCTGTTTGCAATAATTTTAGCGTTTTCACCTACTTTAGACACCGAATATTTGTCGTTTTGAAGCTCAGTTTGAAATGTTTTAGTTTGTCGTTTCTGTTTAAATCGATCATCTTTGAGCATACATTTCGATCAAATTAGCTCAACGGAGTGTTTGTGCGCACGCTCCGCTGTTGAAGTAGGTACTCTCCTGCGTAATTTTATAAGATACTTGCTATACAAATTTAGTCGAATTGTTCACTTTTTCGGTCACCGTGAAATATTTTGTCTTGATATTAACCGACTTTATATTGACCGTCGCGTCGAGCCTGTTGCGTAGACACCTTGTTCATTTAGAACGGACCTGTTACTTAAAAAAACATCGCAATTTGGATTCTGTTTGGAATAATTTTAGCGTTTTCACCTACTTTAGACACTGAATATTTGTCGTTTTGAAGCTCAGTTTCAAATGTTTTAGTTTGTCGTTTCTGTTCAAATCGATCATCTTTTAGCATACTTTTCGATCATATTGCGTAGTGACCTCGTTTGTGTGAATCGGACCTGTTGCACTTCAAAAACATCGCAATATGGATTCTGTTTGCAATAATTTTAGCGTTTTGACCTACTTTAGACACTGAATATTTGTCGTTTTAAAGCTTAGTTTGAAATGTTTTAGTTTGTCGTTTCTATTCAAA
>CAWUPE010000067.1:0-27527 GCA_963924145.1 Pyrausta purpuralis
TCTCAATCAAGAATATCCTAAGTTTTATGATTTCGCTTTAGTCTTATGTACCTCTACTTTTTCTCAGGTTGCTGCTAATACTATTGCTCAATTGAGAGGTTTGGATGTCCATGACAAAATTGTTCAAAATGAATTAGATTTTATGAAAAATGAAGAGCATCATTACAAGACAATGGAACATATTACTTTTTGGTGCATTTGTAAGTGTTTTGATCATTTTCCTCATCCGGTTTTGATTTGCTTGTTCGATTTAGAATTTAAGTTTAAATTGGTAAATATTCGATGAGTCTTCTTACATTAATGTGCTTGTTCGCTTTAGAATTTAATTTCAAAATGGTAAATATTCCTTTTTTTTCATGAATTTAATATATTATACGCAATAACACATTTTAGACAAATTTAAAATTATAGTTAAAAACAAAGCTTGGCGTCGCGGCTTTATCCTGTGCATGCTGAACTTCACCGCCCTGGACTGCAACGGAACGTTCAGCATCATGACGTACGCGTGGAGCATCATGACCCACTCGGGGGTCACCGTCAACCCGGAGCTGCAGACCCTCAGCGTGCCCATAGTCATGATCGTGGGCTCGCTTGTCTCTATCAGCTGCGTGGAAAAGTTTGGGAGAAAGGTAAATGATAAATTATACGTACCATACACATCCTTATCCACTATAAGCAATCATAAAATGCTCCGGACAAACTATGTTATTTTGTGCACATGGATAAATTGAACACCAATCACATACATTGCTCTGATCGCAAAGTAAGTAGCTTATGCACTCGTGTTATGGAAATCAGACACAACAGTGGTATCACAACACCCCGAGACAATATAGAATATTTTGATTTCTACATTGACCCGACCGGACATCGAACCCGGGACCTCGGAGTGGCGAATGGTCGCCATATGCTATTTACTGGTGACATTAATAGAAGTGAACTAGTTATTTATAGTGATAACAGAACGAGTTACAAAAAAAATACATTGTACCTAAATAACACACATTTTTGACCAATATATTACTTAAAAATAAACACAATTTACTTAGCGTAGTTTATAAGTAAGTAAGTACCCGTTTTCCTCTTCTTATCTTCAAGATATGTTTTCATTTCCATGTCAAACCCATGATCGTTCTCTCCGTTCATCTGACAACCTCCGGCTAGGCACGCTGGCTCACCACTCCTTGTACGTTTTCAAGTCCTTCACAGTGACGGCAATACGACTGTGGATTTTACTTCCTATGGATATAAAAAGCGAACCGATTGAAATTTGTCTTTCAAGAATAAAATTCGTACATTTCTAAAAGTGAATGATTGCATAATATTATTATTATATGTATGTATTTTTGCTTTATGTATATACTTATATGTCTTTATAGATAATTTAATTTAGTCTATATATTTATTAGATTCTTGTTACTATGTTCCTACTTTCATTTGTTGTGTTTTTCACTGTACCCGTTGCCATCTCTCTGCATGACCTAAAGGTTTGACAGGCAGATAATGTTTTTTAGCATTAACTCCACCTTTGTACACTAAATTTGCGCAATAAAGTCTTTAATTAAATAAACCTACTCATTGTTTAATTCTGATCATTTCAGCTACTGCTTGGCGGAGCGTTTGCAGTGACGTCAGTGTCCTGGGTCTGCCTCGGAGTCACCTTGATACTGCAGCAGAAAGGCGTCGCAGTCCCGGCTGGGTGCCTGTGGTGGCCATCGTAGTTTCAGTATGGGCGTACGCTGCGGGCATTTTGCCTATGTCTTATGTGATATTGTCTGAAATATTCAATTTTCAGGTGAGATTGCCTATGATTAAATTGGCGGTATGGCCTTTTTAACATTACAAGTAAGATAACGAGTACTAGGTTTAATTCAAGTTAATAGTAACCTGACCGATTTGAAAAGTATACCTTAGAGGAGGTATACTTTAATATCGTAAATACTGTTCTTAGCTTGACTAAGTAATGAGAATGTTTTATAAATTTTGAAATAAAATGAAACCCTGAAATTAACTAGTTCGATATCTTAGGACAGTATTCACATACTAGCGTGATGCCTGATAAAAGATGCAAAGCATTTCTACGCAGTTTAAATGGCCATAGACCTAACAACTTCAATTCTGGAATTTTATTAAAATTACGCATTAGTTCGTTCATTTGTATATTGTAGAAAGCGATTGCAATGATAGAACTTCCAATTCTCAGGTCCGTGCGAAACTCATAGGCTGTGTAGTGACGTACGCGTGGTTCATGTCAGCAGTTCAGCTCGTGGTCTACGACCCGATCTCCAGCGCGTTCGGGATGCACACCATGTTCTTCATATTCGCCGGGATCAACCTTGCCGGCGCGCTCGTAGCTACGCTATTCATACCCGAGACGATGCGCAAGAGCGTCGAAGAGATAGAGAAAATGTTGCTGAGGAAAAAAATTCAGCTGTAGTGGATAGGATTCGCATGCAAAGAGTATGAGTCATCATCATCACTATTATGGCTCTTTCTCTGAGTTTGAGTGTCTTGTTTTTTTTTTTCAATTGTTCTCATCAATTACTATCAAATACTATTGTTTAAGTAAAACATGCTGATATAATACATAAATTCCAAAACTGCAAAAAAAATACGTAAATTAAGAAAAAAATCTATACTAACAAAGGAATACATAATACTTGATATTAGTTTCAATTGTTTTAAAAATCTACCCTATTAACTATCTTTTTCAGAAAGTATAAGTCCTAAACCTGGTAGATGTATAGTACTATAATAAATATACTTTGACGTTCACATAATTATGCTATTGTGTATACACACATACGGTGTCGATATATATATATAATAGATAATGCCACCATTACGGTGGCATTATCTATTACGACAATGACTTGCGGATTAAATACATGATTTCATTTAGTCATAGTATATAAAGGGTGGCCAAAACAGTGACGTCCAAAAATTTTTTTTGGAAGCCTTACATCCAGGCTATCCAAATATCCTATGTATGTTAGTTCAATTTTCGTAGATTTCGAGATATAAATTTTTCGCAAATTTTAAGAATTCTCACACAAATATTTTCTCCATTTTTTATGGTGTTATGTCGTGTTTTTATGACAGTATGATTGTTATAAAATCAATTTTCTTAGATAAAATTATGACCTAGCATGAAACTAAGACTAACAAAAGGTAAAAAAAAATAATAAAAAGAAGCCTCGAAAACTAAAAAAAATGGCTATCATAAATTTGGTATATTTGGATAGCCCTGGATTTAGGGTTCCAAAAAAAAATTTCGTCGCGGTTTTGGCCAACCTGTGTAGTATTTCGGTAGTCAAAAAGGAAATTATGTATTATTGTGTTATGTCAGTCCAAAGTTTATGTATATTATACGATTTATTAAACTTATCTCTGCATTAAAAAAACTTTTCAATATAAAGACCAATTGAATTCAGAAACTATACATACATATATGGTTAACACGGTATTAAAAATGTATCTGTGATGATTACTAAGATACTAATGACGACCTTGTTAATAATTTTGCATTCAATAATAAAAATTATCTGCAGTTTGTTTCAGATTGTTTCTTTTGATATACAATTTATTTGTTATTTTCCATCTGAAAAAAAACAATTTTACGTTTAGTAAAAAAAATTGGTTAGCGGACAGCCTGGATTTTGTGTATGCTATCCAGGGTGCCACAGAAATATTAAATATTTTTATTTGAGTCGGTAGGATTTTCGGAAAATTAAGATTCTAGTCAAAAATTGTTGAATGTTTTCTTCACTCTTAAGACACTGCGACTTTTAGCATCCATGCAGTCGCGCGTTTTGAAAACGCGCTTCAGCATCGCGACTCACGCCATGAAGAGATTTAATTTAGCATCGATGCAGTTGCCAAAATTCAGTACATAATTTGTCAATTTTCAGCTTCTACATCGCGACTGTATCAATGCTAACGCGCGTCAGCATAAATAAATAAATAAATATCCTTTGGACATTCCCACACATCGCCATCTAGCCCCAAAGTAAGCTACTCAAAGCTTGTGTTATGGGTGCCAGACAACGGATATTATACTTAAATACTTTTTTTTTTGTAAATACATACATGATATACATAGAAAACACCCAGACCAATACAAACAGACATGTTCATGCACACAAATGTTTGTATTGTGCGGGGATCGAACCCGCACCCGCTGCGTAGTAGGCGATTTCTCGACCACTACACCAGACGGGTCGTCAACATCGCAACTGTATCGATGCTATGTACCGCAGTGTGTAAAGGTTGACATTTTGTCGCGACTGCATCGTTGCTAAAAGTCGCAGTGTGTAAAGGGTCTAAGAGTAGGGTATGTTACCTGTGAATAAAACTTGCTAGCTTTAATATTTAAAATGCTTTCCATCCAAGAGGTATTCCGAATACTAGTCTCTATGTAATTCACAAACGAGTACGCTTGAGGAAAATAAACAAAACATAGTCATAAAAATCGATATCGATGTAACTTCGAATTGCCTAATGGTTTCACAAGAAGAAAATTCTATTATCAGACAAGTCTCCTACGGGATATCCTTTGACCATTGGTGAGTATCGGTCATCGCGAGCACATTGACTCTGGCAGCCATCGTCGAAGTGTTATTCTGCTCCTACATGAGAGGGGTATGTGGCAATTTTTTTTATATGGTTTTTATGGAAATATGCTATATATATATCGAACCGCGATTCGTTTTTATTTTGTTGGCAAGGTCTACCTAAGTTACAAAATAGGTAACACTGCCTTCTAAATTATGAAATACCATACGTTGATGTATTTCAGACGCTGCTGGTCGAACATTCGCAACAAGTTGAGTGTCGATGGCATTGTTGCTGCTGGCCCAGAGCTACTGGCAGCGTCACTGTGCCCGGCTGGACACTCATGCTGTTCATCGCTGTAATCGTCGCGGCCTACTTAGCCGGCATCATATCGATGCCCGCTGTGATCATATCTTCAAAATCCATATCAGTCATTATTCTTGCCAAAAATACATGGGTCATCAGAATTGTGTGGGTTAGAAGCAATGCAAAAAAATCAGGTTAGAAAACACAGTGAAGCGGTGCGAGGATGAGGTCCTGTCAAATGCGACCGAGCGGGTCGCATTTACTTGTAGTACAATGCCCTTAAGTAACATATCTATATTCATATTATTATATCAAGTAACATTCTAGCTATATTTTTGCACACCGTTTCTACCTCACTGATCAACGTTGTTTCCTCTACCCAATGGTTGTCTGGAAGAGATCGCTTCCAGCGATAAGACCGCCAATATTGTACAAATGATTTGCCTGTATTGTTATTGTTTCTTGTGTCCTTATTTGTGGAATAAAGAATATTTATTATTATTATTATATCTCGCATGCATCTTTAGCGCCCTTCTTCGTTTTGTACATGCAATCCATAAATTTTAGGTACAAAAGCATCATTGCGTTGTGATTTTTTCTCTTAACAAATAGCCTTCTAATGGTTCTCTATAAGGTATTCTTAAAATTATGAAATTATGGTCCTTTTCAGATATGAGTTAGGTAGGTACTGTTCTTAAGGTCTTGTGAGATTGCGTCTAATTATTATCTGTTTTACTTTGTATTGAAGTTTTCAACTTTGACTTGGTGGATTTTGGTGGTGTATTTAATTTGTCTTACAGGTTCGCGCAAAAATATTCAGTCCCATCTTCATGTTTATTTAGTAGTAGCCCAGATAATATAATACTAGTAGTAGTTTACTTACGTTACCACCTTATTGGTTTACGTGGCAGTTTTCGGTCCTATTTTCAACGCATTTGGGCTGTACACCGTTTTCTTCATTTCGTCTGCATCTACCCTGCTGGAACGGTAATGCTGTTTGTTTGACTACCAGCGACTAAAGGGAGAACCGTGGAAGAGATTGAAGCAATTCTAGTTGTCGATGATAAAAAGCAAGTACCGGAGATAAATGAAGTGACATTTTTATTACAATAAGGCTTCCACGCATCACCGATAAAAACATTATTTGTGTGTATCCTAAACTATAATAAACAATTAAGTTAAAGTAGATAAATGAGGTGTTTCTAGATTTGAATGAAGCTTTATTTATGATGTTTTCTTAATGACCCAACTGTATCTTGACCATGTTTTAAGCAATTAGATATTAACTGACCAATTTTACAAACAAGTTGTAGGAAAAAGTCTAGTTGTTTGACTGATTAAATCAGTACCATATTATTAGTTATCTACGAGTATATTAATATTATAAAGCTGAAGAGTTTGTTTGTTTGAACGCACTAATCTCAGAAACTACTAAACTGTTTTTTTTTAAATGTTTTTACGATAGATAGCCCATTTATTGAGGAAGGCTTTAAGCTATATAGCATCAAGATACGACTCATAAGTCCAGCGATGCAACGAAAAATGTTGCGAAAACGGGCGAAAAATATTCCTTTTAAGAACTTTCGCTGGGTAAACCGTTTAAGTTTAAACAAAAATCATGTATGACGAGATTATTCTACATTAACAGTTCTACCACAAAGTCCGCCACAGCAAATGTCTATCTTATATGGTAAACATACTACAACCTTTTTTATTCTGTAAATTTGTTAAAAAATAATGCACTATTTTCGAAGGTGTTTTATACACACGGGTATTAATAAATACATTCATCATCACGAGCATTTCATTTTGATCTCAGTTTCCCTTTACATCATTTGAAAATAATTCATTTCATAATAATTAAAACTATCACAGTTTTGAAATAACTCCGCATCAAAATATTACTCGCAGCTTAAGTACCTACAACGCGAGCTTGCGCTAACTATGGTTAACTGGCCTCTCACTTACATCTATATTAATATTGTAAAGCTGAAGAGTTTGTTTGTTTGAACGTGGTATTCTCAGGAACTACTGGACCGATTTGAAAAAATATTTTTGTGTTTGATAGCTTATTTATTGAGGGAGGCTTTATAAGGCTACGGGACAGGAAAAGCAAACTCAAAACACGCGGAAGAAGTCGCAGTGGACCGCTAGTAGCTAATAAGAAATCTCAAGGACAAAGTAGGCTATTAAAAATAAATTCCTACGTCCTAAATTACAAAGAAACATCGATTAATTGGGTACTTTATTAGTACAGCAAACTTTACAATAAATTATTTTTACGACTTTACCACCCAGACCCACCCACAAAAATAACATTTGTATTGGATAGGATTCACATTCAATAACAAATCGCCTTGTCAAGTCATGTTTTTCTTTGTTAGATAGTAATAAAAATAACGGTTACATCATCAAAAGAAATGCTTAACATTTCCGTAACAATTTAATTGTCCAAGTTGTGTGTAAAGTCGCCAGCACATCAGACTATATACATTTTGGTTGAAAATTTGTCCTTATTACAACCTCTTAAGATACCGTAGTGTTTATCTTGACTTGATGTCATCCGTACGTACATGCATGTACATTTAGTACCGTACTCAAATGTTTTTATTGTAAAAAAATGCAAATTTTTGGTGGTAAGTATTATTGCTCTATTTAGGCAATGACTTGCAAATTCAATAGACTGTTTCATTTGTTGTAAGTAAAACATACTAAGAAAAGATACCGATTCAGAAACAAAAGACTTACTAACAGCGAAATGAATAATGACGCTGCTGCAATGATTATATGTATAATTGGTGATATTTACAGATGCCACAAAAGAAAACTAAAATTCGTTTTTAGGATTGAGTAGTCCAAAAAAGAACCCTTATAATTTCGCCATGCCCGCCTGTTTAGCTCAGAGACCATAACTTGAGATCATTTTAGGCTCATCGATGGACAGCTGGCAAATTTCTTAAAAATGGGACAAGATGACAAATCCTTGCAGACAACACCTATAAAATTTAAAGAGGTATATGTCAGGGCGATTCTTTTAACCCATTGTGGTTTTGTTAAGCTCGTAATCCATCATAAGAAAAGCTCAATAAATCAGAAATAGAACACCCTCACAAAAAAACAATTATGCTCACACACTTGTTATTTATGGACAATTTTAAATTTTAAGCAAACGAAAAATCAGACATAGTTAAATTAGTTGATATTACTGAGACTTTTTCAACAGAGATATAAACATGAAACTTGGAATTGACTAATGTAAAATTAGCTTTGTGAACCGCGAAAAAGTAGAAAGTAGCCCATATGCTCTTAATACTTGTGAACAAATATTACCGTAGAGGAAAATATAACCTTTAAATACACATCTAGGATTTAATAACTCACGCCAAGTTCATCAGAAAAATACAAAGATAGAACTAAAAGAATAATTCATACGTAGATTAAAACTAAAATATAAAACATACTTGAACTCTAAAAATCTTCTTAAATCTTCAAACCCTTACGCGATCCCCATTTTAACCTACTCCTTTCCGAATTATATCATGGTGGTTATAGAGAGAGAGAAAATCTTTAATACTACACTTACAAAATATAGAAAACACCATCTCAAATTATGTATCCAAAGGCCGACGCTCCCTTACGAAAAAGCCTGACGGGAAGTTATTGACATCACAAACTTGTAAACAAATAGAACTCTCAGGCAATACTTTCATTCTCAATCCGTAATCTTACAAATTCACCTGGCTGTCAGTACAATAGATAAAAAACTTACTCCACTCAACTTACAAAATATAAATCCTCAAGTCAATCAACGCCTAATACTTCGGCCCAAAAACAGCTACACGGAAGATGAGACAAATAATTATATTCGTACCATTGAAGTATTATTACAATATTTTTAAATTGAAAATGATAATTTACACTGAGTTGGAATTGAGTTGCCTGGAAATTTTACGGGCTGAAGTTGGATCGCAATACGTCCCCAGGTTATTGCAACCCTAAACAACCGCAAACACATAACGCAACAACTCACCACGGACCTCTGCAGGTACTGTCATAGAGCACCCGAAATAATTCAACACATCACAGGGGCTTGCTAAGCATCTGTTAAATCCGATCATAAGGACAAATCGATAAGTTCGCCTCCATTATTCATCAAAATCTAGCGTACACACATAAATTCATCCCCAAAAAAGTTCCGTACTACAAATACCGTCCACATTATATGAAAACAGACAACATAAACTCTATTGGGACTACACGATTATAACAGACAATACCATGCACTTTACCAGGCCAGATATAACTTTCTTTGATAATACAAACAAAACAGTATTTTCAGTCGATATCGCTATTCCAAACACCCAACCCCATAATTTGCAAGCCGATGTCCGACAAATATCGAAATACCTACCTAGACTTGGCCATCGAGCTATAAACTCAAAGGTAAGCACAAAACATATTCATCGTTTCATTAGTGCTCTCCCCGCATAGTTTAAGCAGGAGTCTTGAGGTTCTTAAGAACCAACCAAACTTTTAAAATACTATACAAAAAGTCATCATATCCAACACCTGTCAAATAACTCAGAAATTATTATTACAGCGTAATAGGTTAAATACTCATACGTTTCATAGAAAAAGATGAAGAAAAATAAAAATTTAACAAAAATGCTTAGCACTTACATAGTAGATACGGAATCCTCCGTGCGAGAGTCCGACTCGCACTCAGCCTGTTTTTTCTTACTATTTTCTCTCACCCAGACCACTTCAAAAAAAAATATTTTATTTTTTTATTTAAGGCTAAGCACATACTCATAGCACACAATCTAAGACAGCATATTTGACGTGAATCGCACATGATGTCAGGCGTGGATGACTTCTAGGATGGTGCACTCTAGCCGTAAAGAGGCTTAAGTCATATTCCTGAGGGAAAACTTTAGCAGGCAGCAAGTTCTACTACCTATCAGCATCCATTAGAAAGGAGTCAGCCAAGCGCTCATATATGTTCAAATATTATATTTGGACTAACTTAAAAAAGGAGGAGGTTCTCAAATCGACTGACGGTTTTGTTGTTTGTATTTTAGAACTCAGTCATTGAAGAACCGACTTAAATATATTTTTGTCGAGGGGCAGCTTGTAACAAAATTAACTGCATTATTTTTTGTTTATATTCTTTTGCTAAAATACAACAACTTTTTGTATGAGACCAACATGGAAATCCCAGTTATTTTTTGACTTCTTCATACAAAGTAGCATCAGTTGATTGGCACTTTAGAATGGAAAGTGAATTGTTTTTTTTTTTTTGGGACTACGACTTTGGACCCCAGAAAGGTATGTGTTAATTTTGGTGCACCCTATATATTTGGTTTTATTTTTAGTCCTAAGTCGGGATTTGATGAAAAACAGTTAAAATTAATACACACGATGGACAAGGTCGCATTCACGATATAATTGCTATTCGCCAGATAAAACATACAATAAATACCTACTATGCAAATTAAGTAAAACTGACTTCAAAAACAAAATTTACAAAAGTCTTGCATAAGTGATGAGACTTTTTAAAGGAAAACTTTATTTCAGTAAAGTAAGCTGAACAAAGTTGTCTAATCTGCCTAAAACTATATTAATCTCAGACGTCATTTCTCTAGCCGTTACCATTTTTGCAGCTAACTTAACTTACAACAACACGTGTGTCAACGTAAGGCTTTCAGTCGAAATGTAGCAGCTGTGGTGAAACCTCACCTAATAAATTGTGAAAATGCGAATCTTTATAAATAAATATGTTGTGAGTAGTGTAATAGAAAAACATGGTCACACGTATTTACAGTGGTCTCTAGCGTTTTTAAGTAAGTATTTCTATGACATCATTATGCCCAAGGATAAACTATAGTAAATGTAATGTACCCATGAAAAGAGGATACACCTTTAAAGATAATATGCAAATGAAGGTGGTATTCAAATGACTTTGCCTCTCTTCCAACTGTTAGTTAAAAACGTTTTACGAAACAATGCTCTAGATTTAATTCGTCACGTTATTCATATTTTTTTTACAGCGGCTTCAGTTTTTGTAACAGTTGGGTTTCTGATCGGCTGGGTTTCACCAATGAAGGCGATTCTGCTATCAAAAGAGTCTCCTACGGGTTCACCATTGACGAGCGGTGAGATATCTGCTATTGCGAGCACAATGACTCTGACATCCATCGTCGGGAGTGCCATTCTGCTCTTACATAGGCGAGGTGTATGGCAGAAAAAAAACTATTCTCATGATAATAGCATTGCAAGCGGTAAGATATTTTAAATTTAAAAAAACATCTATTTCTAAGAATTTACCGAATAACGTTTTCCTTGGTTTCGTTCCAGCTATGTTGGATACTTAAATTAGTGGCAAAGAGTGGCATAGTCATCATTATTGCTAGAGCATGCGCCGGGTATCGGCTACGGAGGCACATATCTTTTGATTCCTATGTATATAAGAGAAATTAGCCAAGAAAACATCAAAGGTTTGCTGGGGACACTCATATTGTCGACACAACACCTCGGAGTCCTGGGAATGTATGCCATGGGGAGCTACATGAGTTATTACGCAACACTATGGAGCGTCCTTGCTTTCACTTTAGTCACATTTGTGTTGATGTTATTAATTCCCGAATCACCCGCTTTTCTTGTTAAGCAAGGTGAAGTTGAGGTATGTATAAATTACAAAGTAATTATAAACCAATTGGCTTATTACAACGATTTCAAACGATTTTCTCATACATCAGAAAGCAGGAGATATAGTAGCTACACTTAGGGGTTTGCCGGCTGATGACATAGTTATACAAACTGAAATCAAGTGCATGAAAGACGAGGACGATTACTTCAAGACTGCCAAGATTGTTTCGTTCATGGCTATCAGTAAGTTGCTTAATGATCATATAATCCCTAAGATTTAAATTCGGTTTGATTAATTAAATCTATTTTCATTTTTCAGTAAAAAACAAAGCGTGGTTCCGTGGTATTATGCTTGGTCTGTTTATGGGGTGTACCCAAGCGTTAAACGGCACCTTTGGCATCGTCACGTACGCATTGAGCATCATGCAGCAAGCAGGCATCTCATTCAACCCTGAACTGCAGAGTCTTTTAATACCAATTTTGCTAGCCATAGGTACAACTCTGCCTTTGGTTTTTGTTGAAAAAGTCGGAAGAAAGGTATTTAGAATTTGATCACTCAGAAATTATATTTTCTTGAATCCTACTATAGTTGAGTAGACTTTATAACAAAACTCAACATGGAAATGGTTTCGTTTTTGAATAGGTATTAATATTAAGTTATTTTTTTATGTTGCATGTCTTAGTTTAATTTTTTCTTATTTGTTATTAATAAAGCCGACATAATAACAATCAAATGAATTAACGCTATTTCTCGAAGCCTTTTAGTCTACATTTTGGTTTGGGAACCTTCCCTTGCAAAGGTGTGATTTCCTTACCAATAACTTTTTTATTTGACGGTGCAGAACCATCCAAATCTGCTGTAATGAATCTGTTCGTTTATTCTGAAATATTAGAGACCCCTTCTGTACATACGTCAAATTTTATATCTTTATATATGTTCATTTTAAAAAGTGGTGTCGGGAATATGACCCAATGAGTTTCCTAAAGATGACTCTTGCCTCTCCATATAATGTTGTATTGGTCATTTGGTCCTACAGTATTTGGGTTGATGGTTTATTAATGAATTCCAGCCACTGTTGGTCGGAGCTTTGAGCGCATGTGGAGTGGCAATGTGTGGCCTAGCGTCGGCACTGCTGGCCCAGAGCTATGGGTTCACGGTGCCTGGATGGTCATTCTTGCTGTTCATCGCCGTGGACGTCACGGCCTACTCAGCCGGAGTTATTCCGATGCCCACAATTATCTTGATTGATATGTTCAGATTCCATGTAAGTCACTCTGATGCTCCAAACAATACATACGATACGTTTTCATTAATAATGTGCGAGCGAACTGTAGTTTAGCAATACATACAAGGATGCGTGACGTATCAAAGTGAGAGAAAGAGATTAGAGGAGCTTTTGAATTACTAACCAGATTTTGATTCTCATCTCATCTTAGCATTATGCGAAATCTGATAGTCATTCAAAAAAAGAGCTCCTCTCTCTTTTCTCCTTACGAAGCGTTTAAAATTGTGAAATGATAGATCTGGAGGCCCATTCTCGTGCAATTCGTATACGAAAAAAGTTCACCGATCGAATTTTCTTTGTCGAAGGAAAAATATTTTTGATATCTCAGGGTCACGATTTCTATGTATTTAGATTTTGTTCGTGTGCTAGTTTTTTTTAAGTGTAGATATTTTTTTGTTTTTTTTTGGTAAAATAATTAAACACGCAATCGAATTACCACACGAAAAAAAAGTTCGACTGCCACGAGAATCGCCACCCTGCACACTATCGTATAAACTCATAGCCCCCGAATTTATGAGTACGCCTTTAATATGACTGACTGACTTGACGACCCGTCTGGTGTAGTGGTCGAGAAATCGCCTACTACGCTGCGGGTGCGGGTTCGATCCCCGCACGATACAAACATTTGTGTGCATGAACATGTCCTGTTTGTATTGGGTCTGGGTGTTTTCTATGTATATCATGTATGTATTTACAAAAAAAAAAGTATTTAAGTATTTTATCCGTTGTCTGGCACCCATAACACAAGCTTTGAGTAGCTTACTTTGGGACTAGATGGGCGATGTGTGGGAACGTCAAATGAATGAATGATAATGAATATACGAGTATGTAGGTACTGGAGCTCTCATTTTTAATCACTCGCTTGTAAATGGCGTGTGATTTACGCTCGTAACCAAATAAAATTTCAACGAAAAACCGAGCAAAATATATACGTTTAATACTCACAAAATTGAGTATTTTTTTATCATAACTCCCGTGTGTAATTAAATGTTTTTCATTCGATAATCGGACATTAATCAATTATTCTTCTGGTCGTAACTCTAGTGGATGGCGTTCGAGTCTAATTTTAATGATAAAACCGCAAATCGATGTACAGTTTGGCACACGCATACTAGAGATCAAAAATTTTTTTTGGCCCGAATGACCAAACATTCTTCGGTAGAATTTATATGTTTCAAATATTATTTTTGTTTGATTTCAATGAAAATTGCTGAAATGCAAAGATGTGGTTTATTTTAAGTTACGCTTTCGGAAGCCCCTTTCATACGATACCACACACGATAGGTTTCTGAAGATTTTTTTATATTTTCCGTAAAAAAAAATTAATGACTCAGCTTCGTTAGGAGTAGGAAAAAAATGTTTTGGTGCTTCAGTAAAAAAGAATACCTCTGGTGTGCCTGTGCCAAAACAACGGTTAAACAGTACATCAATTTGCGGTTTCATTTTGGCGTACAGTTCTCACTAGGTACTTGTATTATTGCACATCTTATAACATTTGTTTTCCAAAATCAGGGGGACAATTTCTCGTGCAATTTGTGTAGGAAAAAAGTATACCGATCGAATTTTCTTTTGTCGTAGAAAAAATAGTTTTTGATTTCTCAGAGTCACGATTAGTGTGTATTTAGTTTTTTTTGTGCGATTTTTTTCACGTGTTACATACTTTAATTTAATTTTGAAAATGAAACTACCATGAAAAGACGTCATTACTCTTTTAACATTACCAGTCGAAAGTGTCTTAATCGAATCAATTTATAAATGAAACTAATTTGTTTTGCAGGTTCGCGCCAGAATATTGAGCACTATTTTCATGAGTACGTTGGCAATTTTGTCCATCTATTTGGCAGTTTTCGATCCCATCGCAAACGCATTCGGACTGTACACTGTTTTTTTCATATCGTCTACAGTAAATTTGCTTTGTGCTGTTATCACCCTGGTGTGGCTGCCGGAGACGAAAGGGAGAACCGTGGAAGAAATCGAGGCGATTCTTGTTGGCGAAGATAAAAGCATGTATCTGAAGCAAATTAATTGGCTGATCATCCCGTGAAAGTATAATACATGGGATTATATCAGATAACTCATTCAATCTTATATCATTTTTATTAAAATATGGCGGTAGCGGTGCGAGGTAACGCGTAGCCGTAACAATAGTAGGTACCTACAAAATGTTGAATTCCTTGAGCCATATTATGTAGGTTTTTACTCAATATAATAATAAATATATATGTATAAGTAAATAAATGGAATTTATTTAGGTTGATAGCACCGGGGCGGGGGGCACATTAAGATCGTACTGTACATACGCTCAAAATCCTGGCAGTTCAAATCCCACCCAGATAGCTGTATTGCTACATTAGTAACACAGATGCAATGAACTATTTCGTAAGGTTTAGCGACATTTATTAAAACAATTTGTATTTTTTAGAATTCCGTACCCTAATGAAAAAAAAAACTGAAATCTTATAGTTTCATCAAGTCTGTCTGTATGTCTGTCTATTTGTCTGTGTGTCTGTCCGTCCGTATTTGACAGCAACTTTATTCTGTAACTATTAGCATTACATAGACGAAACTTGGTATGAAGGTGTATCCTGTTAACCGCTTAACGATTCCCATACAATAAATTAAATATAATGGCATTTGACTAAATTGAAAATATCACCTAAAAATAGTTCCCATACATGGAACTACATAAAAAATATTTAGTCGTATGGGTTGTGGGTGTATAAAGATAGGTAGCTGAAAATGACGATGTAGGTTCCTAAAACCATTTTATTTAAAAGTCCAACTTTGTAAAGATAGACGCTTCCAAATTGGTTAAATAGGCGCCTCCCTCCCCCCCCCCCCCTAACCTTTAAACTTTGAAAAAGATTAGTTTGAACAACATCTAAAAAGCAGTTTTTGAGATATGTGCTATATCTCAAAAACTACTTTTTTGACAACCGCAAATATAACTTCGTCTTTCATACAAATACTATGAAAAATAAAGTTATTTTTGCTGTCAATACAATATTGTGGTAATTTGGCTAAGTGGAGTAAGTGGACCCCTTATTTAATTAAGGTTGGCACGTGCGCCCTCAGTGCGCGAGTCCGATTCGCACTTGCTAGGTTTTTTAAATATAGTAGAAAATTACCATGCTTATAAGTTAGGTACATCTTTCGAAACACACTTTTACTGTCCTATGAATAAATGATGATGAGGCGCTTCTGCATCGATACTAACGCGCGACAGATGAAGAAAACTGACTTCGCTCTTACGCGCGACAGCATCGATGTAAAAATAAATCAGTTTAGCGTCAGTCGCGATACTGTCACGTGTTTCCAAAACGCCCGACTGCATCGATGCTTAAAGTCGCAGTGTGTAAGGGGTTTAAGATTCTTTTTTAAGTATGGGTGCAAAAATAAACTTTAAAAAAAAGTAAAAAACCGACTTCAAAACCAAAATGCACTAAAAAGTCTCAAATAAACTCTTCACCATTGAAAGGAAAGGAATCCGTTTTAGGCAAACAATTTCTTTTTGGAGTCGGTGCTGTGATAGTTGATGCTTGATGGTCAAAGTGATGGCACCGACTCCAAAAAGAAATTGTTTGCCTAAAACGGATTCCTTTCCTTTCAATGGTGAAGAGTTTATTTGAGACTTTTTAGTGCATTTTGGTTTTGAAGTCGGTTTTTACTTTTTTTTAAAGTTTATTTTATTTCTTCATTTTTAGTGATTACATAAGAGGGGGTGGGGGGGAGTTGCAACTTATGATTCAATTCTTTAAGAAGCTACAAATTACCTATCATAAGTTTCGTCATTACAATAACTGAACTCCTAAGCGCTAAGGAGTTCCACCATCAGCTCAGCCCCACAAGATGTTGACTATCAGACGTAACAACACGTCAACATTAAGATTCTAGTAAAGAAATACTATACGTGCCTTTAAAATTTGAGGGTTTCCCTCGATTACACCAAGATCCCACCATCAGATTCCAAAATGGAACAAATGGGACCAACTAGAAAGTACACCCTCTAAGTAGGCGAAAAAATTTTTCGATTCGGTCGACAAACGACTGAGATATGAGGTAACATACATACAAAAAAAAAATAATGATAAAAAAAAAAACATACAGTCGAATTGATAACCTCCTCCTTTTTTGAAGTCGGTTAAAAATACACGCATAAACAAATTGCAAAAAATACTTTGAAAGCTTGCAATAATTTTCCTATTAAATACTTAACTAAAATACAATGTCCCATTGCGAAACTCATCCCATAATAACCTTTCTTTTACTCGTGCGACAAAACTATTTCAAAGCCGAACGCGGAAGCTTAAATGAAAACAAGGTGTTTACTTAGATCGCACTAAAAGTTTGAAGACTTTTATATAATGAGACCAGATAGCTAGTAAACTTTTGATATATTGATTGTTTTTAAGTAATGTAGCCTCATAATTACAATAGAATGATTTATTAAATCCTTTTTTAAGGCTGCGTGTATTGTATTCGACACATATGAAAAAGCCCGTGGCAAAAAACCGTACAAAAATTGTGAGCGAAAATTTTCGCGAGTAATACACCATAACTACAAACCACAAGTTTTCAAATCACAGAGTAATATTATACCAAAGAGCGAGACTTTCGAATGTAGTTAGTGTTTTTTAAATATTTTTTGTTGTAAGTGGTCCAGTCCGCAAACTGTAAGTACGAGTTTTGATATGTTTTGCGGCCAAGTGCCACTTATTCCTATTGTTACAGGTCAAGCACTTTGCGATTTAACCCCGTGTGGTCCTTGCGACCTTTACGCAGGGTTTTTGCACCTGAATCGTTCTCATCACGTGTTATTAGGGTTCTCCTCTACCCCTTCGCGCTGCGATTGATCAAACCATACTAGGGTCTGCTTTAAAACATAAGTCAAAATGGTGACAAGGGTATATTTTTTGTATTACGAATTATCATAGTAATAATAAAACCTATAAACCCATAATTACTTCACTCAAAAGTTGTCTGGAAAATGTACAATACATTTCCTTAAAACGTATTTGTAAATCAATTTATTTTATGTGCAATAAAGACTTATCAATATATCATAGTAGTCACAAATGGCCATTCAACTTAACTTATCTATACTTACTAATATTGTAAATCTGGAGAATTATTTGATTGTTTGTTTGTTTGAACGAGCTAATCTCAAGAACTACTTACTAGTCCTATTAGAAAAAATATTTGTGTTGAGGCTTCAAACTATAAAAGATCACAATACGATTTATAAGAGCGTTTATGAAACAATGAAACATGTTGCAAAAACGGTAGAAAAATATTCCTTATAAGAGCTTTCATGGCGTATGCAGTTTACAATGTTTGACAGGGCTCCGGCCGGCGCCCGGTGGGAGCCCGGCCCGGTGCCGGCACGGTGTAGCGTGAATCAGCCTTTAACTGTTTAAGATATACAAAAACTATTACTGACGGGATTGTTCCGCTTTAACAAATCTACAGTAAAGTCCGCTCAAACTCACTACCATCTTTTATATGTTCATAAATTTGTTAAAAAAGAATGTACTAATTTTCAAAGGTGTTTTGATGCACACAGATATTTTATTTATTCTTATCAAAATAAAAATATTTGGCATTATGAGCATTTTATTTGAAGAAAGTCGCCCTGTACACCTAACATGCGCGCCTCGATACCGTTTATCAAAAAACATGTTTTTCTACATTTTTATCACTCATAAGGTAATTTTAATTGCTTTTAAAAAACAATGAATACATTAAAGTTACGTAAAATCTTTTTAAAATATGATTAAAATCACGTTTGAAATTTATCGATTTACGATAATACAGAGGCGCGCATCTAATGTCCGCTGTACATCATTTGATTTTTTTAAATCATAGTTTTAAATAATTTCGCGCTATAATAATGCTATCAGCTTAAGGACAACGCGCGCATACGTTAATCGCTATACTTCCTGGCCTTTTACTTAAATGAAAAATGTGTTTCTGCGTTGGAATATTTTACGGGCAATCCTTGTGAATTGTACAGAACATCATACATTAAGTAGCAAAGTAGTGGGTCAGGGTAGGTGAAGAATAAACAGGGATCCCGATTATACTTCGTGCTAGGCCACCATGTAAGTACTAAATTATTCATAAATGCTAAACCTTGTCCAGCTTGACCACAATAATTCGACAGATTACAATCATACGGATGTAAAACTATTAGATTATAATGTCACAGTTTTTAAAATACGGTGATGTGTATATTACCCCTTTACAAACATAAAATAAGGTTTTCTTGTGACTCATGTCAATCCCTAACGTCGTTGTTAACCAACAATAAAAAAAATACGCCGCAGTTTAAGCGGACAGGCTTTGGTGACTGTTAGCTGAAGTTATGTCATAAGACATTACGAACTTGTATTTTTCTTCATCTAAGTGCTTTCTACCGGCCCTAGTATTATGTCGTTACGTGTATATTATGTGTTCTGTAACACGATAGTGGTATTTTCAGCTGTTTCATCGCGTTCATTAACACCGTACAATCGAAACGAAAGTCAAATACATGGCAGACGTGCCATAAACAAAGGCCTACGTCACATAGTAACGCGTTGTATTGATCGTACAACTTTTCGAACCTCATCACGTGACTGATCGGACTGTATATTTGCGGAATGAATAAACAACAATTGTATCTTGTCAGTGAAACCATAAATTATATGCTTGTTTGAAAAAGTTACTTTCGTAGTAGAAAAATCATAATGTCATTATAGTTAGGTAAAAATAGATTTCAAGACAGCTAAAAATTTTGTTTAGGTTATTTAGACACGCTTCATAGATGACCATGAACGACAGTGGGTTTATTTGCATACTCATTAAAATATACTTAGCAGATATTTCGTCTACATCATTAGCTCTAAACCGCAAATGTTTAACCAACTGGCGCCAATACTATCAGAGAACTCAAAGTTTTTGAAAATAAATAGAGTACCATCCTACACATTTAAAACTTAGCCAAAATAATGATGAATATCTACTCCTTGCCTTTATGGGTCTACCTACACACGAAAAGTATGAGCAGGTTATCAATTCGACTGTATGTTGTTTTTTTTAAATATAATGTTACCTCATATCTCAAGAGTATGTATAAAACATATAAGTGTTCGATGCGAACAAATTACTCCAAATAGATTCTTACATGTCGATAAAATTTAATTATTTTCTGCTTGCTAAATGTAACTAATTAGGCTTCCGTAGCCGAATGGCAAAAAACGGAACCCTTATAGTTTCGTCAAGTCTGTCTGTCCGTCCCTATGTCGATCGACGATTCTCATACAAAAATTTCGTTCCGTCCCCCCGTCCCCCCCCCCCTCCCCATCTGCTTCTAAACTAAGCGAGTGTAAATTTTGAAAAAAAATGTAGATCTTAACAAATACTTACAACGAAAATTGGTTTAGACGGGATCGGACGAGAAGTTTTTGAGATATAGCACATTTTCAACAACCGCAAACTAAACTTTGTTCTTCATACAAACCCTTTGAAAAACAAAGTTATATTTGCTGTCAAGTGTGCTGTAGATTCCCTATAGTTAGGGAGGCGAATAGGGGAATTTTCGGTAATACTCGAGCGTGGCAGTTTAAGATATGAGAGATACCTTGGACCTAATAGAACAACGTTGTAAAGTATTTAGCTCTATATGTAGTGACGCGCGCCTAGGATAGACGATCAGATTAGTAAAAAAAAAATCGATAGTCTGAAATACTCGAGCGCGTCAGATTAAGATATTGGGGGTTGATTTTAATGTTTTAAGACTAAAATTTAACTAATCTGACGATAAGTCCTTGACGCCGCCGAGTTACCCAGTAATGCCTAGCGTGTCCAAATGGACACGCAATCAGTAGAAAATAAAGATGGTGACTGTGGTCGCCCTAACTCTTTTTTTAATACGGTAACAGTATGTTTCTACTGTCAAAGTATCAAATGACATTCCTTTTTAGCGTTCGTGAGTGTTTTGTGCAAAATAAGGTTGTAATTTCAGTTTGATTTTAATATTTGGAAAAAACATGGATGGCAGTGAAAAGTAAGTATTTTTCCTTATAAATTATTTAATACGCTAACTGCTTTTTGCATAGGATTATGGTCAATGGTGTTGTCTGATGTTTGAAATTATAACCTAGGTAAAAAACTTTGTTTCGATCGAGTTTTACAACAAATTTGTCCATGGGTCCATATGGACACGCTAAGCGCTTGTATGAGCACTGACTTGTTACCAGGTACATGGAATATGGAATATTCAAAAACCAAAGAACATTGAATGATATTTTGAATGCGTTTGAAGAAAGCAGTGATGAAAAATGTGAAAAAAGAAGTCCAATCCCTGATGCAATATATGTTGCTCCTCCAGAACCTTCTGTATTGACTGATGAAAATTCTGGAGATGAAGATGCTGGTGGGACGCATCGAAAATTTTAATTTCCAGACAGATATTGGCTGATGCTGAGGTTCCTTATCAAAAGGATAGTTTGAACACAGAACCAAATTTTGAGGATCTCGTAGGTAAAAAAAAAGAAACTTGGGTTCACGGGGATTTAGAACCTTTTTAGGGCCGTTTTTTGCATTGATATCTTGCTCTGGAGATATCAATGCAAAATTTGTCTGCAATTGAAATATTTGAGCTAAGAATTGATGATGATAATAGTGAATATGTTGGTTTCGCAATCTAACAATTAGGTACGCTTTATGGAAAAATTGCCCGGATCCTAAAATAACAGCTGATGAGATGAGATGTTTTATAGCAATTTTGATACTAAGTGGATACAATCCAGTTGCTAACAAACGTAATGCAAATGTTGGCCTTTGCGTCGAATTTTTTAAAGATTACCACAAAAACAACTAAGTTTGTTCTTGTTTTTCTTGTTACTGTTTGTTTTTTATATAAGTGAAGATTCCATTTAATTTGCACACCTTAACGCTTAGCGTGTCCATATGGACACGTGTGTTTTTTTTTAAATAAACATTTTTTTTAAAAAAACAACTTGTTTTCCTATTTATAGATGTTAATTTAAGTCGTCTGATTGCAACAAATCCAAAAAATAAAATAAAAAAAGAAAACTGGGCATTACTGGGTTAATAGCCTGTTGATCCGTAAATTGTTTTTTGGACGTACCGTAAGCAAAACGAAGTGAAGAATTATTAAAAAGAATGAAGAAAGGAAAAAAAAAAGAAACCAAAAAACCTTTCCAGTCAGATTAAGAGAACCCACCAACATTTTTGTCAGATTAAGAAAATATGCTTTCAGGATACCGAGATAAACCTCCCCTATGAAAATCTGACGCGCTCGAGTATTTCAAAAAAACTATTTTTTTTTGCATTTTCAAAACTTCATCGTAACTTATGGTCACGCCAAAATCGTCAGTTTTTTTAAAGGGAGCTTCCTTGGGGCCTACTTAACACCCCTTCCGAAAATCTGACGCGCTCGAGTATTTTATTTTTTTTGCATTTTTGACTACTTTATATGCCTACCCCCACCACGCAAACCGGCAGATTAGTATACCGTTGTTATCAGAGGCACTTGGGGCATACGTAGTATGAATATCTGACGCGCTCGAGAATGCCCAAGTTACTGTTTTTTTTTTACATTTTTGAAAAACCGTACACGCCAAACCCACCGCTAAAATGGTTTTTACCATACGAGCTTTTCTTTTCCGAAATTATTTTATCTTTCGATTTTGATAGGTCTCGACGGCGCCGTTGAATTACGCCATTTAGCTACCTCGCCTCCTTAACTACTAATTCAGTTAAAGTTGGCACGTAACCCTCAGTGCGCGAGTCCGACTCGCACTTGGCCGTTATTTTATTTATAACAATCATCTTAAGTATAGCGCATGTAGCAATTTATCATCAATAATTTTAAGAAAAATACAATAGTAGCATTAAAATTTTCATCTTTACTAATAATCCCCTCATTAGAAACGCAAATAACCTATGGGTCGCCATTTATATTTCCACAGACCGTCATATCATCACATAACATCACGTTTCATGGAATCGGCTGCTAATTTAGCACTTACTGACGACATTGACACTTCTGATTGGAATATTTTTAGTGTTAAATAAACAAACAACCCTGAAAGATTCCACGTGCAAATAAAATTCTATATTAATCGCCAAACCGATACAATTACCCCCGATTAAACGATGCTTCAAAAATATTTGTGCTAAATTTACTACGCAGCGATTAATGATGAAAATATTAAACTGCTTTTAATGTTTCTGCGGTGAGAATTTATTTGAATTCCTCGACCTATGTATACTTGACTACTCATATTATAAAGCTGAAGAGTTTTGTTTGTTTGTTTGAACGCGCTAATCTCAGGAAATACTGGATCGATTTGAAAAATCTTTTTGTGTTGGATAGCTAATTTATCGTGAAGGGCTTTAGGCTATAAAACATCATGCTGCAACGGGAGGGGAGCTAACTCAAAATGCGCGGACGCAGTTGTGGGGGACCGCTAGTTAGGAAAAAAATATCTTAACTTGAATATGGGTCTATTGGAAAAATATGTCGATATACCGAAATGATGAAAAGTAACAGAGTTTGTTTAGTAGTTTCCCACGATGATCCCGTGAAACTTTAGTAGAAAAAAAGGTTACGTCAATCAAGCAAAATGAAGTCTACATACTTTTCTTATGGCAAAGGAAGGAACTTTGCTTCACTAAACAGGTGAATGGAGGTATTTTGTTTGTACGTTATTTTAATATCACAATAGTATGTTTTAAATGCAATGGAAGAAAAGTAATTTAAGAATTTCAGTACACGTACGAGTGTTGGTTTGTGTCAGTTCCACACGTTCTTCGGTATACGTTCTCTCAGATGTTTTTCTCATGTAAATTGTATCATTTATTTGAAGAGTTTCTTTAAACTACCGACAACTATAATGAGGAATTACTTTTTTCATATAAATAATAGCAACCATCAAGCACAAGTTTTTTCTTCCAGTGAGATCCTGTCAGCATAATATTTTATTTAACCTATTTACTTTTCGATCACCTTGAGGTAGATATTGATTAATCATTGAGATTTGATCGAGAAATTCCCACAGTTTTCCCCTATGAACATTTTATTTTCAAGTCTTATGCATGAATAAATTATTCTTATGACGTGAAAAGGTGTTCTTAATGTCACCTGGCTGCCTGTTGCACTTTTAACACAAAAGCGTGTCGAATTGAACATCTTGTTTGCAAAGCATGAAATACCGAATTTTTGTAAAACAAGGCACTACCCATATTTTGACTTTGTTTAATCTCAATGTTTACAAAAGCACTTTACACTCAAATAAAATTTTCAGCTAGCGAAGAAAAAAGTTGTATTTGCAAAAGGTCAATATTTTTCTTGTCTTTTTGACATGAAAGAAGCGAAAAACATTAAAGGTTACAATAATAAAGTAAGGTAGAATTAATTAGTCAACAATTTAGACCTGCGACAGCGATGCAGCGGGTCAAAGGTCCCGAACTAGGGCGGCCACTGAACCTACGATGGGGCCAACAGGGCTACCACTACACATCTACACAGTATTATACCAACCTTTTGTCAAGTTCCCAACCACTTGTTCGATTGTTTTGTAGGTAGTTGGATTCACGCAGTTTGCTATGCGTACTCGTTCACTTAGCTATTTAACTGTCTCTCTTAGACCCTTTACACACTGCGACTTTTAGCAGCGATGCAGTCGCGACGCTGAAGCGCGTTTTCAAAACGCGCGACTTCATCGATGCTAAAAGTCGCAGTGTGTAAGGGGTCTTAAATATAGCCTGTGGAAGACTTCACCAGTGGCAGTTGAATCCAAAGTGGTAGCAGTGCAAGACCTGACCTGACTGGAGCTTAGAAGAGTTGTAGAAGCTGCATCATAGCACTTTCAACTAAACAAAAACAACTTACATATATTTCTATGACTTTAAAGGTATTGTTCGAGATATAGACTGGATAATCACTGGATAACTATTGATTTTCATTACGTGATATCAAATGTCACATCTTGTTTATATTTTATGTCTTGGCATTTCCATCCTGCTGAGCTGAGTTGGCACCCCTAGTCGGGTCCAATTTCAATTCGGATAAGGAATAAGACGATTTCAACCGACACGTGCCCAGGGTTAAATCCGTTTGTTCGGTTATTTGCATAGTTTCGCGGCTTTAGGTTACATTCCGACACTTTTTGCGGAGAAAGTGAAAATGGTGAGTTATCCGGAGGGGAGTTACACGATTAGATACTCTAATCAGATGACTCCACCAATACGGTGGTACACTTCTCAAAACTATGTGTTTAGGAAAATAAGTAAACTTAACTCATATGTATTTCACAAAATTTATTTTGTGAAATAAACTTTGTGAAATAAACTTTATTATTATATGTGACAATCTCCGTGGAGTAGTAGCTAAGCACGCTGGATTTTAAGGCGTCGCCACTCCGAGATTCCGGTTTCGATTCCCGGTCGGGTCAATATCAATTTTTCTATATTGCCTCGGGTCTGTAGTTGTAGGTACCACCGTTGTGTCTGATTTCCGTCACAAGTGCATTAGCTGAGCTCTTACTTTGGAATTAGACCAATGCAGAGCTGTATTTAATTGGTGTCCAATATTCATATTTTAATATGTCCGACCAAAACAGGCATGTAACTTACAGATTTTCAGGCTCACACACATAAGTAGCGGACAATCTGAAATCGGACGTTATGGCCTTGTATGCGATAGGTTACCTCTAAAAACTGCAACTGCACAGAACTTCTACTGCTACCTGGGAAGCTACCTCTATAACAAACTTAACGAGCTTCTTAACATTTACCCACTAACCAAGAATAAATGCAAGTTGACAGTTACTACTTACCTTAAGAGTCTGGACTATGAATCCACCGAACTGCTTCTTTCAGCTCCTCAGTAAACAAATAATTAAGATGCCATGAATACAATAATACCTATCCTTTTATCATCATTAATAATCAACGTAATCAATTCTATGACAGTTCGAGTTTTTACCTTAATGGAGTATCTGATCCGTTAGTTGTTTTCTCCACCCACGAATGCAAACACACACATACACATAAACACACATAATACACTTACACTCTCACAGTTAGGCCAGTATTATTTAATTTCTTATATGTTTCATTTCTCTTTTTCACCTCTCTTTTTCTTTTTTTACTTTTAACCTATATAGTATTACGTATCTACGAGCGGGGGCCTGGCGACCTGTATCACCGGTTTTTTCAGACCTATTTCAGGCACCAGCCTCTCGCACGTTGGGAAACTTATAAATTAAGAACAACTATTTTTGTACTTGCTACTTCCCTAATGTGCCAGAGAGAAATAAATGTTTTATTTATTTATTTAATCTTATTTGACCGATCGTATGTTGAAATACTCAACATTAAATTCATATTTGTATAGACCTACGGCTTAGCACACAACCGTAAATGTTTGAAAGATGATTTTCATCAAATCATCTTTGGTTATGTTCAACCGGTCTCACCGAATAGTTAATTAAACTAGTCAACAACTCTACAAGTTATCACTTCATGTAGCCGGAGTAATGTTATCAGGTAATAAAGGATAAGTTACACGCTCAGTTCTCATTTGGATGAACTCGGATTGCTCGGAGTTCAGGAAGCAATGACATTTGTGACTCGCGACTCTCGACCCAGTTTTGTGTCAGCGCGGGGGGTGCCAAGGGCTTTACGGGTCATATCTCACTTGGAGACCCAGGCAGATTACCCATAAAACAAAAGTCAGCTTTTATTATACCAACATCTCCTGGAACCCAGCACACTGTTATTAGTACCACATCTGACTCCATCATATCCTGGCGTCTAGCTCATTTTGAGGCTATGGTCACTCATCCCGCCGAATGAGTTATCTGAGTGTAATCATGCCGCTGATATATTTTACGTCTTGTACAGATATGAATAAAAGTGCTTCACTATGATATATTACATTATGATATGAATTATTTTACAATACAACAACGCAACTACAAACGTACAAAATGATGATGATATTTTATACGTAACTTTTGATAAACGACTGTGATTTTAACTAGTTTAAAAAAAACCTTATTAATATAAAGGTGGTTGTTGTTTTTGACTGTTAATCCTGTGATTTCTGAATGTTTAATTTTACTTAACATTCGTAGTACAATTTTAATGAAGGGTAATTTTAGTACAGTATAAATCAAATGAATGTGACCAAGCTATGCGTATACTCGTATCTTTTTCCCCAAACACTTTTGTTCACGAATTTACAAATATTTGAAAAATAAAATAAAATTTACCTTTTCTATTAATCGGGATGAGTTGACCACAGAGAAATACTAAACTTATTTGTGTGGACAACTTATCCCACGGGATAAGTTTTGAGCGGGATAAATTGATGAAGCCTCCTCCTTATTTTGATCTATCTTACCTTCCGCACTCTTGAAGGAGGAGGTTATCAATTCGATTGTATGTTTTTTTTTTTGTATCTATGTTTCCTCGTATCTCAGTCATTTGACGACCGATGACCGACGACGGGAAATATTAAATCGGAAAGTTTATTTGCTCAAATCATGGTATACATTGATATTACACACAGTAAAAGGTTCTCATGTTTCGCTAATATTTAGCATGCAAATCGTTTACAGTGCTGAGAATCAAGTTAAATTGAATAATAATTAAAAAATAAGTCACTTAAATCTAGTAATTGTCAATAAATTCCTTAATACTATACATTTTTTTTTT
>CAWUPE010000068.1:0-36550 GCA_963924145.1 Pyrausta purpuralis
AAGTGCAACTGGTCCGATCGACACAACCAAGGTGTCTTCGCAACGGGCTACACGCGATGGTCAATATAAAGTCGGTTAATATCAAGACAAAATATTTCACGGTGACCGAAAAAGTGTAAAATTCGACTAACCTTGTATGGCATGTATCTTTTAAAATATCGCAAAAGAAAACCTACTTTAACAGCAGGGCGTGCGCAAAACCACATCAGTGAGCTAATATGATCGACAAGTATGCTAAAAGATGATCGATTTGAACAGAAACGACAAACTAAAACATTTCAAACTGAGCATTAAAACGGCAGTCGACAGTAGACAACAAAAGTCGGTTAATATCAAGACAAAATATTTCACGGTGACCGAAAAAGTGTAAAATTCGACAAACATTGTATGGGATGTATCTTTTAAAATATCGAAAAAAAGTACCTACTTTAACAGCGGAGCGTGCGCAGAATCACTTCAGTGAGCTAATATGATCAAAAAGTATGCTAAAAGATGATCGATTTGAACAGAAACGACAAACTAAAACATTTTCAAACAGAGCTTCAAAATGACAATATATTCAGTGTTTAAAGTAGGTTAAAACGCTAAAATTATTGCAAACAGAATCCATATTGCGATGTTTTTTGAAGTGCAACAGGTCCGATCTACACAAACGAGGTGTCTACGCAACGGGCTCGATGCGACGGTCAATATAAAGTCGGTTAATATCAAGACAAAATATTTCACGGTGACCGAAAAAAGTGTAAAATACGACTAACATTGTATGGGATGTATCTTTTTAAAATAATGCAGGAGAGTTTCTACTAGAAGAGCGGATCGTGCGTAGAACCATTTCGGTGAGCTAATATGATCGAAAAGTATGCTAAAAAATGATCGATTTGAACCGGAACGACAAACTAAAATATTTCAAACTGAGCTTTAAAACGACAAATATTCAGTGTTTAAAGGAGGTCAAAACGCTAAAATTATTGTTACATACATACAGACAGACGATATATTATACTAATATGATCGAAAAGTATGCTAAAAGATGATTGATTGGAACAGAAACGACAAACTAAAATATTTCAAACTGAGCTTTAAAACGACAAATATTCAGTGTCTAAAGTAGGTGAAAACCGCTAAAATTATTGCAAACAGAATCCATATTGCGATGTTTTAAAGTGCAACAGGTCCGATCTACACAATCAAGGTGTCTACGCAACGGCCTCGACGCGACGCTCAATATAAAGTCGGTTAATATCAAGACAAAGTATTTCACGGTGACCGAAAAAAGTGTAAAATTTGACTAACTTTGTATGGGATGTATCTTTTAAAATATCGCAAAAAAGTACCTTTTTCAACAGCGGAGCCTGCGCAAAAACACTCCGGTGAGCTAATATGATTGAAAAGTATGCTAAAAGATTATCAATATGAACGGAAACGACAAACTAAAATATTTCAAACTGAGCTTTAAAACGACAAATATTCAGTGTCTAAAGTAGGTGAAAACGCTAAAATTATTGCAAACAGAATCCCTATTGCGATGTTTTTGAAGTGCAACAGGTCCGATCTACAGAAACGAGATTTCTACGCAACGGCTTCGACGCGACGGTCAATATAAAGTCGGTTAATATCAAGACAAAATATTTCACGTTGACCGAAAAAGTGTAAAATTCGACTAACTTTGTATGGATGTATCTTTTAAAATATCGCAAAAGAGTACCTATTTTAACAGGCGGATCGTGCGCAGAACTACTTCGGTGAGCTAATGCGATCGAAAAGTATGCTAAAAATGATCAATTTGAACAGAAACGACAAACTAAAACATTTGAAACTGAGCTTTAAAACGACAAATATTCAGTGTCTACAGTAGGTAAAAAAACCGGCCAAGTGCGAGTCGGACTCGCGCACCGAGGGTTTCGTACAAACCTGCAAGGTTTACAAAGTTCGTTCATTACGACAATCGAGTCATAACTATGGTATTTTTATTGCAAAATGAAATTCATAACATTACAATGGTGAAAGATGGAGGAGCATAAATTTAAGACAAAGATCTCTTTATCGTTTAAGTAATCCTTTATTTTATATTAACACATATCATTGAAAAATGTTGCCCTCCCCATACATAGCATAATTATAACTCGCGGTCATTGCTGTAACTACAATTATGTTTACAATCAGAATTTTTTTGGTGGTATAACTACTTAAAATTTTAAGCTTTTCGGAATTTTTCTGTTACTTGTGCTGTTATCTTTTGCTTCTCACCAAATTTCGAGATTCTATGTCAACGGGAAGTGGTCTTTAGGTTTTAATTCCCTTGCGTGTGGTTGCGAGTTTCAAAATATGCGGTATCAATGGTTGTACTTTTGCGTTTTGCGTTTTTGCGTTGACTTAGTTTTTTTTTTACGGGTTAAAGGCAATTAGATCTAAGTATTTGATATGAATTTCAACTTGATAGCTCAAAGCGTTCATGAGGAAAAAAGGAATAAGTTTATATTTATTAAAAAATATATATTTTGTAATGTAACTAAAAACTTAAGGTTTTCGGAATTATGCTTTATGTGTGCTATAAAACGTTGCTTCATGCCAAATTTCAAGATTCTAGGTCGACTGGAAGTACCCTTTAGGTTTTGATTCCCTTGCGAGTACTTGCGAGTTTCAAAATATGAAGCTTAAATTGCTGTTTCTTTTGATTGCGTTGACATAGAAGTTTGATTTTGTTACAGCTTAAAGTTATTATAGGCCTAAGTATTTGGTATGAATTTCAATTTAATAACTCTACGCGTTTATGAGGAAATGGGAAGTAAGTTTAAAATTATTAAAAAATATATATTATGTGATGTAACTAAAAATTTATGGTTTTCATAATTTTTCCTTTATCTATGCTATAAGACGTTGCTTCGTACTAAATTTCAAGATTCTGAGTTTACGGGAAGCACCCTGTAGGTTTTGATTCCCTTGCAAGTGTCGAAAATTTGCGGCATAAACGGCTGTATTAAAACTGATTTTTTCACAGCTTCAAGGCACAGTAGACTTGAGTAATTGATAATTAAATTTCAGCTTCATACCTTAACGCGTTCTTGAGAAAAAGGGTCTTGACAGACGGACGGACGGGCGGATAGACGGACAACAAAGTGATCCTATAAGGGTTCCGTTTTGTTCCTATTGAGGTACGGAACCCTAAAAACGCTAAAATTATTGCAAACAGAATCCATATTGCGATGTTTTTGAAATGCAACAAGTCCGATCTACACAAACTAGGTGTCTACGTAACGGGTTCGATGCGACGGTCAATATAAAATCGGTTAATACCAAGACAAAATATTTCACGGTGACCGAAAAAGTGTAAAATTCGACTAACTTTGTATGGCATGTATCTTTTAAAATAACGCAGGGGAGTTCTTATATCAACAGCAGAGCGTGCGCACAAACACTTCGCTGAGCTAATTTGATCGACAAGTATGCTAAAAGATAATCGATTTGAGAAACGACAAACTAAATCATTTCAAACTGAGCATTAAAACGACAAATATTCAGTGTCTAAAGTAGGTGAAAACGCTAAAATTATTGCAAACAGAATCCATATTGCGATGTTTTTGAAATGCAACAGGTCCGATCTACACAAACGAAGTGCCACCGCGACGATATCGACGCGACTGTCAATATAAAGTCGGTTAATATCAATACAAAATATCGAAAACATGTAAAATTCGACTAACATTGTATGGCATGTATCTTTTTAAATTACGGAGAGAGTATCTATTTTAACAGCGGAGCGTGCGCAAAAACACTCTGGTGAGCTAATATGATTGAAAAGTATGCTAAAAGATGATCGATATGAACGGAAACGACAAACTAAAACATTTTAAACTGAGCTTTAAAACGACAAATATTCAGTGACTTAAGTAGGTGAAAACGCAAAAATTATTGCAAACAGAATCCATATTGCGATGTTTTAAAGTGCAACAGGTCCGATCTACACAATCAAGGTGTCTACGCAACGGCCTCGACGCGACGGTCAATATAAAGTCGGTTAATATCAAGACAAAATATTTCACGGTGACCGAAAAAGTGTAAAATTCGACTCACTTTGTATGAGATGTATCTTTTAAAATATCGCAAAGGAGTATCTACTAGAACAGCGGAGCGTGCGCACAAACACTCTGGTTAGCTAACATGATCGAAAAGTATGCTAAGAGATGATCGATTGGAACAGAAACGACAAACTAAAATATTTCAAACTGAGCTTTAAAACGACAAATATTCAGTGTCTAAAGTAGGTGAAAACGCTTAAATTATTGCAAACAGAATCCAAATTGCGATGTTTTTGAAGTGCAACAGATTCGATCTACACAAACGAAATTTCTACGCAACGGCTTCGACGCGACGGTCAATATAAAGTCGGTTAATATCAAGACAAAATATTTCACGGTGACCGAAAAAGTGTAAAATTCGACTAACTTTGTATGGGATGAATCTTTTAAAATATCGCAAAAGAGTACCTACTTCAACAGCGCAGCGTGCGCACAAACACTCCGGTGAGCTAATTTAATCGACAAATATGCTGAAAGATTATCGATTTGAACAGAAACGACAAACTAAAACATTTGAAACTGAGCTTTAAAACGACAAATATTCAGTGTCTAAAGTAGGTGAAAACGCTGAAATTATTGCAAACTATTATTAAAACGCGGAAAAAGGTTAGCATAGACTATTTTATTTTTCTTATAAAAAAAAACACAGAGAACATCATAGATGCAGAGCACAGATTATAAGTACAGTAGATGGCGCTAGTATCTTAAACTTAATTTCAATGAATATTAACACCACCACTCATTGAAATAAACTAATTATTATAAAGGCCTAATTCAGACATATACTTATGATGTTTAACACTAGACAAACTTTTTGTTAGGATGTCTGCAGGCATGCATGAGGTATGTAAATAAACAATTTTTACCAAACCATTAGATACAGCTTCCCTAATAAAATGAAAACGGACATCAATATGTTTACTTCTTTTATACAAGATACAATTTTCAGTAAGCTTTTTAGCACTTTGGTTGTCATTGTACAAAATGATAGGGCCAGTGTCTTTTCCTGTAAGATAAGATAACAAATTTTTAAGAAAAATTGCCTCTTTGCTAGCTTCACAGATTCCCATATATTCAGCTTCAGTGCTGGACAGTGCTACAGTTTGTTGTTTTCTGCACTCATGAGATATTACAGCTCCTGACAACTTGAAGCAAAAGCCGGTATAAGACCGTCTGTCAATTGTATTTGAGGCCCAATCTGCATCTACATAGCAAACTATATCTAATTCATCTTTAGTAAATGTTAAACGGTAAGACTTGGTGGCCTTTAAATATTGTAACACTCTTTTGGCATGCTGCCAATGCATTTTACTAAAACAATTATTGAACTGACTCAAATAGCTTATACTGTATGAAATATCAGGTCTGGTAAGTATTGATAGGTACATGAGGCTACCAATTAATTGCTGATAGGGATATTTTGTGTTTTTATGTTCACTTTTCTCTAATTTTAAATTAATTTCCATTGGAGTAGTAATAGTTTCATTACAATTTTCTAGGCCAAATTTAGCTAACAAGATGTCAATGTACTCTTCTTGATCTAAGAACAATTGATCTTTATGGACCTTTACTCTCATTCCTAAACATTTTCTAACTTGGCCTAAATCTTTCAATTTAAATCTGGAACATAACTGACTTTTTACATGATTTACTTCTGATGGACTAGTTGAAAAAACAAAAAAATCATCAACAAACAATGCTATGTAAGTAATTTTATCTTCACTTGACCTCTTTACAAAAAGACATGGTTCATGTGGAGATTTTTGGTACTCTAAGTTCTGCAAACATTCATCCACCTTCCTGTACCATGCTCTGGCAGACTGTTTTAGTCCGTAGATTACCTTTTTTAGCTTGAAAATTTTACCATTAAGGGCCAGGTTTGGAGGCGGCTGCATGTATACAGACTCTTCTAAATCCCCATTTAGAAATGCAGTGGTTACATCATAATGAGTGACATTCATATTTAACTTTACACTCAGAGCAAATAGTAATTTTAATACAGAGTACCTGAGAACGGGCGAAAAAGTTTCCTTGAAGTCCACACCTTCTTTTTGCGTAAAACCCTTTGCCACCAAACGTGCTCTATATCGTATTGTATTGTCACTATTAAGTTTTTTCTTGTACACCCATTTACACTGCACTACAGTACAATTGCCTGGTTTTTCCACTACTTCCCACGCATTACACTCACTAAAAGACTGGAGTTCCTCCTCCATAGCATTACACCACTCTTTTTGTTCTACTCCACTCATGACATCCTCGTATGTGAGATTTTCATCACCAGCACTCTCTACACACATATTTATTTGGCAAAAAACCATATCTGTCCGGTTGCCTTCTTTGTCGTTTCTCACTCTGAGTAGTGTTCTGAGTAGCTTCACAAGGATCATTCTCTAGCAAATTATAGAATTCCTCAGGACTTGTAGTATCATCAGTTGAGTTGATGCTTTCAATCCAAGTGGTATTCCTTTCTTCTTTCTCATCTTTGTCTTCTGGCACAACTCGAACTGTGTTGGAATTCCTCTGAGCATGCTCCATTATGATAACATCACGACTCGTGGTGACTTTGTTCGTAATTGGATTATAGAGCCTATAGCCCTTCACATTACTGTCATACCCCACAAGAATATGTTTGACAGATTTCTTGTCCCATTTTGCAGTTTTTATTTTGGGGATATGAGTCATTGCTGTGCTGCCAAAAACTCCAACGTGGCTTACATCTGGCTTTCTGCCTGTCCAGAGCTCATAAGGTGTTTTTGCCAGGCCAGATGCAACAGTCCTGTTGCGAAGATATATGGCAGTATTCACTGCTTCCGCCCAGAACCTTTTTGGCATGTCTGCATCAAATAATAAGCACCGAGCTCTTTCCACTACTGTTCGGTTCAGGCGTTCGCACATCCCATTCTGTTCCGGTGTGTAGGGATTAGTTTTCTGATGTGCGATTCCTTCTTTTTGCAAAAAACTATTCATTTCTGAAGAGCAAAATTCACCTCCATTATCAGTTCTTAAGGTTTTCAATTTCTGGCCTGTTTGTCTTTCAACTAATGCTTTAAATTCCTTAAAGTATTTGCAGACTTCATTTTTTGCCTTTAGGAAATAAACAAACGCCATTCGACTAAAGTCATCGACAAAGAGCAAAAAATACCGTGATGATCCAATTGAGACTTGCTCCATGGGCCCACAAACATCAGCGTGAACCACCTCAAGCACAGCTTCACTCCTGGTACCCTTGTGAGTAAATGGCAATCTCGCTTGCTTGCCTTCACAACAAGTTATACACTTGGATTTGTCAATCACTGCTCTGTCCGGGTAGCTTATACCTTCTACTACACCATTCTTCATGATATTAAGGTCTTGACTATTGATATGCCCTAATCTTCTATGCCACATCTCACTAGTCTCAGCTGTTGCAGATCCAGCAAACATCATCTGTGACTTGACGCATAACCTATAAACTCCGTTCACCAATTCTGCTTTACCAACCAGTGTGTTCTGTCGATTGCGTATGTAGCAAACATCTTCTTCAAAACTAACATTGTTTCCGTTTTGAATCAGCTGACTAACTGATAGTAAATTGGTGGTAAGGTTAGGTATACACAGCACGTTCTTCACGGGAATATCAAATTCTGAGTCATCAACCACTGTCGTTATTCTCGTATTTCCTGCGCAAAGCACGGGTATTGTTTCCCTGTTTGCGACTACTATATTCTTCACTTCGAGGTTAGGTGTAACATTCTCCAGGCGACTTTTGTCAACAACCATATGTGAACTTGCTCCCGAGTCAATATACCAGTCGCATTCATGAAATCGATTTTGTGGATTTAAGAATATAGCACTAAATGCGTTTTCCGTCTTTTCATGACTGTTCTGGGGGCATTTATTCATAAAATGTCCTTGTTGTTTACAAAGATAGCACCGAATAATTCTCTTGGTTTTCTGATTTGACGTTTGTGCTTTTGACAGATTGACATCACGCTTTTTGTAACGCTGTTGCCAACCTTTTGATAAGAAAGCGCTGTCAGTACTACCAACCGTACTTGATTCCATATCAAGTAATTTTGCTTTAATGGCGTCGGTACTTATTTTCATGCCGGAATGTTCAATGGCCATTATCATTGGTGCAAATTTTTCACTCAACCCTGCTAATAATAATGAACCAACCCACTCGTCCGTGATTTCAAACCCTGTTCCTTTCAGTTTTTGCGCCGTATCGACCATCTGAGTTACATATGCAGTCATAGTATCACTGTCTTCCAATCTTATAGATATAAGCTGACGAAGTAACCCGATTCTGCGTGTGAAGCCAGAGTCATCAAAGAGCGTTTTAAGCCGGTTCCATACTTCCTTTACCGTATTTTCGTTCTTTATATGTACATACAATGAGCTGTCGATGGTCATGATGAGCTTTGCTTTTGCTTTCTTTAGGTCTGTTGATGCCGCATCTTCTTCCTTAATTTCTGCATTGATGTCCACACCGTCTAGTATAAGGAAATTTTCCACCGCAAATACCCACTCGTCGTAGTTTTCTCTGCCTTTAAGTTTCGGCACATTTAGTATGTAACTGCCCGCCATTATGAAGCCGATTGCCGGTTTAGGACGTTTCACGATAGTTATGAAAGTACTGTTTGTTATCACTTGACAACTATTGCAAATTGGTATAAAAATAGTTTTAGATTGATTGTTCACGAAATGAAGAAAAAAAACGAGATTAAACAACTTTCTCGCGAATTAAAAAACGTTAGCCCATAACCTATTATTAAAACGCGGAAAAAGGTTAGCATAGACTATTTTATTTTTCTTATAAAAACACAGAGAACATCATAGATGCAGAGCACAGATTATAAGTACAGTAGATGGCGCTAGTATCTTAAACTTAATTTCAATGAATATTAACACAAACAGAATCCATATTGCGATGTTTTTGAAGTGCAACAGGTCCAATCTACACAAAAGAGATTTCTTCGCAACGGCTTCGACGCGACGGTCAATATAAAGTCGGTTAATATCAAGACAAAACATTTCACGGTGACCGAAAAAGTGTAAAATTCGACTAACATTGTATGGCATGTATCTTTTAAAATATCGCAAAAGAGTACCTACAAGAATAGCGGATCGTGCGCAGAACCACTCCGGTGAGCTAATATGATCGAAAAGTATGCTAAAAGATGATCAATTTGAACAGAAACAACCAACTAAAACATTTCAAACTGAGCATTAAAACGACAAATATTCAGTGTCTAAAGTAGGTGAAAACGCTAAAATTAATGCAAACAGAATCCATATTGCGATGTTTTGGAACTGCAACAAGTCCGGTCTACACAAACGAGGTGTCTGAGCAACGGCTTCGACGCGACGGTCAATATAAAGTCGGTTAATATCAAGACAAAATATTTCACGGTGACCGAAAAAGTGTAAAAATCGACTAACATTGTATGGGATGTATCTTTTAAAATATCGCAAAAGAGTACCTACTTCAACAGCGGAACGTGCGCAGAACCAATTCGGTGAGCTTATATGATCGAAAAGTATGCTAAAAGATGATCGATTTGAACAGAAACGACAAACTAAAACATTTCGAACTGAGCTTCAAAACGACAAATATTCAGTGTCCAAAGTAGGTGAAAACGCTGAAATTATTAACATAAGATTTTTTTTTAAATTAAATTATAAAGTTAAGAAATAATTAGAACAACAATCGAGTTGATTATTATACATTTAAAAATTCCAGTCATGAAGGTACTCAGTGTTTGTGTGTGTTTTATATTTATTGTATAGAATGTAGGCAACCCTTCTGAAAGTATGTGTTTAACTGTAAATGTGTTTAGGTGATGTATGGACAGGATTTTGTGAAGTTTGTTGTAGAGGTTTTTATTTAGAGAATTTTGTAAATGTATGTATTGGTATGATACGTTGTAGTGCGCAAAAACCTCAATGCTATAGATTAAAAAGACACACACTTGTCGCTAGCCGCGATCTGGCGGTCACGTGCTTATATTGCTGCGATATTTATCCCGTAAATACCACTACTGTCGCTCCCTTACGAGCGACTAACTAAATTCGACGTCTTGCCCCTTAAAACTCGATTTTCCACTCTACAGTCGATACTCCAGGTCTTCTCTCGGCTCTTTACGTTAATATTCGTCATAGATCTCGCAATCCCAACATATTTGACATACAGGTTTACAGGAATAACACTTCGTATTACAATCCAATAGCCAGAATGTGCCGTACATACAACGAGCTGTCCCGCAGTGGCAAAGACATAGATATTTACGATAGTAACTTCTCTCATTATAAAAAAGCCATATCCAACACTCTTAATGCAGAAGTGTTCTCACCGTAACAACGAAATGCAACAATTTTAAGTTAATTCAGTTTAATGTTTTGTTCCTTTTGTGTAAATTTCGTTTTTAACTCGTATAAGATTTAATGTTCTAGTAGCATACATTAGCAGTTACCAAACATGTGGTGTATACTATTTATGAGCTACGGTCCAGTCTTTTTTGTGTATTGTAATAATTATAGTATGGGATGACTGTATCCTGTCTGTTTACCGAAAATAAATAAATAAATAAATATATAAACAAATAAGTAAAAAAGTAATTTAGTAAATACATAAATAATAAATAAATAAATAAATAAACAAATAAATAAATAAATAAATAAGTAAATAAAAAAATAAATCAAAACATAAGTAAATAAGTAAATGAGTAAATAACTAAAAAAGTAATCTGGTAATTAAGTAAATAAGTAAATAAGTAAATAAGTGAATAAGTTAATAAGTAGATAAATAAATAAGTAAAAATTAAATAAATAAATAAGTAAATAAATAAATAAATGAAAAATAAATTATTAAATAAATAAATAAATAAATAAGTGAATAAGTAAATGAATAAATAAGTAAATAAGTTAATAAGTAAATTAGTAAATAAGTAAATTAGTAAATAAGTAAATAAGTTAATTATTAAATAAGTTAATAAGTAAATAATAAAATAAGTAAAAAGGTAAATAAGTAAATAAATTAATAAGTAAATAAGTTAATAAGTATAAAAGTAAATTAGTAAATTAGTAAATAAGTAAATGAGTAAATAAGTTAATTAGTAAATAATTAAATTAGTTAATAAGGAAATAAGTAAGTAAGTGAATTAGTAAATTAGTAAATAAGTTATAAGTAGCACTAACTGCAACCAAAGTTTGTGGAAGCTGATGTACTAGGTTTAATACCTGTATTTCAAGCCTTTAGGCAGGCCCCATCTCTTGGTTTGTAATATTTTTAATCGAACTTACACTAAACACATCTAAACTTAAGAAATAATTAGAACAACAATCGAGTTGATTATTATACATTTAAAAAATCCAGTCATAAAGGTACTCAGTGTGTGTGTGTGTTTTATATTTATTGTATAGAATGTAGGCAACCCTTCTGAAAGTATGTGTTTAACTGTAAATGTGTTTAGGTGATGTATGGACAGGATTTTGTGAAGTTTGTTGTAGAGGTTTTTATTTAGAGAATTTTGTAAATGTATGTATTGGTATGATACGTTGTAGTGCGCAAAAACCTCAACGCTATAGATTAAAAAGACACACACTTGTCGCTAGCCGCGATCTGGCGGTCACGTGCTTATATTGCTGCGATATTTATCCCGTAAATACCACTACTGTCGCTCCCTTACGAGCGACTAACTAAATTCGACGTGTTGCCCCTTAAAACTCGACGAAAAAGATACGACCTTCTGTATCTTCATAAAATTTTCCACTCTACAGTCGATACTCCAGGTCTTCTCTCGGCTCTTAACGTTAATATTCGTCATAGATCTCGCAATCCCAACATATTTGACATACAGGTTTACAGGAATAACACGTCGTATTACAATCCAATAGCCAGAATGTGCCGTCCGTACAACGAGCTGTCCCGCAGTGGCAAAGACATAGATATTTTCGATAGTTACTTCTCTCATTATAAAAAAGCCATATCCAACACTCTTAATGCAGAAGTGTTCTCGTCGTAAGAACGAAATGCAACAATTTAAAGTTTATTCAGTTTAATGTTCAGTTCCTTTTGTGTAAATTTCGTTTTTAACTCGTATAAGATTTAATGTTCTAGTAGCATACATTAGCAGTTACCAAACATGTGGTGTATACTATTTATGAGCTACGGTCCAGTCTTTTTTGTGTATTGTAATAATTATAGTATGGGATGACTGTGTCCTGTCTGTGTACCGAATATAAATAAATAAATAAATATATTAACAAATAAGTAAATAAGTACTTAAGTAAATACATAAATAATAAATTAATAAATAAACAAACAATTAAATAAATAAATAAGTACATAAAAAATAAAAATCAAAACATAAGTAAATGAGTAAATAACTAAATAAGTAATCAAGTAAATAAGTAAATAAATAAATAAGTAAATAAGTAAATAAATAAATAAGTAAAAAAGTAAATAAATAAATAAGTAAATAAATAAGTAAATAAGTTAATAAGTAAATTAGTAAATAAGTATATAAGTTAAAAAGTAAAATAGTAAACTAGTAAATAAGTTAAAACGGTAATAAAGAAATAAGTAAAAGAGTAAATAAGTAAAAAAGTTAATATTAAAATTATTAAATAATTAAATTAGAAAATGAGAAAATTAGTAAATAACTAAATTAGTATATAAGTAAATAATTAAAAAAAAAATCAATAAATAAATATATAAATATATAAATAAAAAAATAAATCAATAACTAAATAAATAAACAAATAAATAAATAAGTCAATAAATAAGTCAATGAGTAAAAAAGAAATAACTTAAGAAGTAAATAAGTGAATACGTAAATAAGTTAAGAAGTAAATTAGAAAATAAGTTAATTAGTAAATTAGTCAATAAGTATATAAGTTAATAAGTTAATTAGTAAACTAGTAAATTAGTTAAAAAGGTAATTAGTAAATAAGTAAATAAGTGTATGAGTAAATAAGTAAATAAATTAATAAATAAATTAGTAAATAAGTAATTAAGTAAATACATAAATAATAAATAAATAAATAAATAAACAAATAAATAAATAAATAAATAAATAAAAACATAAGTAAATAAGAAAAAAACTAAATTAGTAATCTAGTAATTAAGTAAATAAGTGAATAAGTAAATAAGTTAATAAATAATTAAGTAAAAAAGTAAATAAATAAGAAAGTAAATAAATAAATAAATAAAAAATAAATTTTTAAATAAATAAATAATTAAACAAGTAAATAAGAAAATAAGTAAATGAATAAATAAGTAAATAAGATAATAAGTTAATAAATTAATAAGTAAATAAGTAAATTAGTAAATAAGTAAATAAGTTAATTATTAAATAAGTAAAAAAATAAATAATAAAATAAGTAAATAAGTTAACAAACAAATAAGTAAATAAGTAAGTAAGTAAATTATAAAATTAATAAATAAATCAATAAATAAATATATAAATAAAAAATTAACAAATAAATAAATAAATAAATAAACAAATAAATAAATAAAAACATAAGTAATTAAGTAAATAAATAAATAAGTCAATTAGAAAAAAAGAATTAAGTAAAGAAGTAAATAAGTAAATAAATAAATAAGTGAATAAGTAAATAAGTAAATTAGAAAATAAGTAAATAAGTAAATTAGTAAATTAGTCAATAAGTATATAAGTTAATTAGTAAACTAGTAAATAAGTTAAAAAGTTAATTAGTATATAAGTAAATGAGTAAATAAGTAAATAAATATATAAGTAAATTACTAAATAAGAAAATTAGTAAATAAGTTTAAAAATAAATAAGTATGTAAGTAAATAAGTAAAAAAGTAAATAAGTAAATGAGTAAATAAGTTAATAAGTAAATAATTAAATAAGGAAATAAGTAAGTAAGTGAATTAGTAAATAAATTATAAGTAGCACTAACTGCGACCAAAGTTTGTGGAAGCTGATGTACTAGGTTTAATACCTGTATTTCAAGCCTTTAGGCAGGCCCCATCTCTTGGTTTGTAATATTTTTAATCGAACTTACACTAAACACATCTAAACTTAAGAAATAATTAGAACAACAATCGAGAGGATTATTATACATTTAAAAAATCCAGTCATAAAGGTACTCAGTGTGTGTGTGTGTTTAATATTTATTGTATAGAATGTAGGCAACCCTTCTGAAAGTATGTCTTTAACTGTAAATGTGTTAAGGTGATGTATGGACAGGATTTTGTGAAGTTTGTTGTAGAGGTTTTTATTTAGAGAATTTTGTAAATGTATGTATTGGTATGATACGTTGTAGTGCGCAAAAACCTCAATGCTATAGATTTAAAAGACACACACTTGTCGCTAGCCGCGATCTGGCGGTCACGTGCTTATATTGCTGCGATATTTATCCCGTAAATACCACTACTGTCGCTCCCTTACGAGCGACTAACTAAATTCGACATCTTGCCCCTTAAAACTCGACGAAAAAGATACGACCTCCTGTATCTTCATTAAATTTTCCACTCTACAGTCGATACTCCAGGTCTTCTCTCGGCTCTTAACGTTAATATTCGTCATAGATCTCGCAATCCCAACATATTTGACATACAGGTTTACAGGAATAACACGTCGTATTACAACCCAATAGCCAGAATGTGCCGTACGTACAACGAGCTGTCCCGCAGTGGCAAAGACGTAGATATTTTTGATAGTTACTTCTCTCATTATAAAAAAGCCATATCCAACACTCTTAATGCAGAAGTGTTCTCGCCGTAACAACGAAATGCAGCAATTTTAAGTTAATTCAGTTTAATGTTTTGTTCCTTTTGTGTAAATTTCGTTTTTAGCTCGTATAAGATTTAATGTTCTAGTAGCATACATTAGCAGTTACCAAACATGTGGTGTATACTATTTATGAGCTACGGTCCAGTCTTTTTTGTGTATTGTAATAATTATAGTATGGGATGACTGTATCCTGTCTGAATACCGAATATAAATAAATATATAAACAAATAAGTAAATAAGTAATTAAGTAAATACATAAATGATAAATAAATAAATAAATAAAAACATAAGTAAATAAGAAAATGATAAATAACTAAATTAGTAATCTAGTAATTAAGAAAAGAAGTAAATAAATAAATAAGTGAATAGATAAATAAGTAAATAAGTTAATAAATAAATAAGAAAAAAGTAATCAAATAAATAAATTTATAAATAAGTAAATAAGTAAATGAATAAATTAGTCAATAAATTTATAAATAAATAAGTAAATTAGTGAATAAGTAAATAAGTTAATTAGTAAATAAGTTAATAAGTAAATAAGTTAATAATAAAATAAGTAAATAAGTTAATAAGTTTATAAGTAAATAAATAATTAAGCAAATACGTAAAAAGTAAATAAGTTAATTAGTATATAAAAAAAATAGTAAATAAGTAAATAAGGAAATTAGTAAATTAGTTAATAAGTAAATTAGTTAATAAGTAAATTAGTAAATAAGTAAATAAATGAATGTTAATAAATAAATTTATAAATAAATTATTAAATAAATCAATAAATAAACTTATCAAATAATAAATAAAAAAATAATTAATTAATAAATAAATAAATAATCAATAAATCAATAAAAAATTTATAAATAAATAAATAAATAAATAAATAAATAAATAATAAATAAATAAATAAATAAAAAAAATAAAAAAATAATAAATAAAAATAAATGAATAAGAAAATAAATAAATAAATAAAAACAAAATCAAATAAATAAATAAGTTAATAAGTAAATTAAAAAACTAGAAAAAAGTAAATAAGTAAATAAGTAAAAGCAAATTAGAAAATAAGAGAATAAGTATATTAGAAAATTAGTAAATAAGTATATAAGTTTATAAGTATATTAGTAAACTAGTAAATAAGTTAAAAAGGTAATAAGTAAATAAGTAAATAAGTAAATAAATAAATAAGTAAATAATTAAATGAGTTAATAAGTAAAAAAGTAAATATTTAAATAAGTAAATAAGTAAAAGAGTAAATTAGTAAATAACTAAATAAGTATATAAGTAAATAAAAATTATTTAATAAATAAATTAATCAATAAATAAATAATTAAATATATAAATTAAAAATAAACAAATAAATAAATAAATTAATAAACAAATAAATAAATAAGTCAATAAATAAATAAGTCAATAAATAAAAACATAAGTAATTAAGTTAATAAATAAATAAGTAAATAAGTCAATTAGTAAAAAAACAATAAGTAAAGAAGTAAATATGAAAATAAGTAAATTATTAAATTATTAAATAAATAAATAAATAAATAAATAAATGACTAAATAAATTAATAAATAAATAAATAAATAAAAAATAAATTAATAAATAAACAAATAAATATTTAAATAAATAAATAAATAAGAACATCAGTTAATAAATAAATACGTTAATAAGTAAATAAGTAAATTAAAAAACTAGAAAAAGTAAATAAGTAAATAAATAAATAAGTAAATAAGTAAATGAGTTAATAAGTTGATAAGTTGATAAGTTAATTAGTAAATAAGGAAATAAGTTAATTAGTAAATTAGTTAATAATTGTAAAAGGTAATAAGTAAATTAGAAAACTAGTAAATAAGTTAAAACGGTAATAAGTAAATAAGTAAATGAGTAAATAAGAAAATAAGTAAATAAGTTAATAAGTAAATAATTAAATAAGTTAATAAGTAAAAGAGTAAATAAGTAAATTAGTAAATAATTAAATAAGAAAATGAGTAAATTAGTAAATAACCAAAATAAGTATATAAAAAAATAAGTATATAAGAAAATAAGTAAATAATTAAATAAATAAAAAAATCAATAAATAAATAAATAAATAAATAAATAAATAAGTTAATTAAAAAAAACATAAGTAAATAAATTAATAAATAAATAAGTCAATTAGTAAAAAAGAAATAAGTAATGAAGTAAATAAGTAAATAAGTAAATAAGTGAATAAGTAAATAAGTAAATTAGAAAATAAGTTAAATAGTAAATTAGTTAATTAGTAAATTAGTCAATAAGTATATAAGTTAATTAGTTAATTAGTAAACAAGAAAATAAGTTTAAAAGGTAATTAGTAAATAAATAAATAATAAAAAATGTAAAAAAGTTAATAAGTAAATAAGTAAATAAATAAATAAGTAAATAAGTAAGTAAGTAAATAAATAAATAAATCAATAAATAAATTAGTAAATGAAGAAATAAACAAATAAATAAATAAATATATAAACAAATAAATAAATAAATAATTATAACATAAGTTATTAAGTTCATAAATAAATAATTAAAATGGTCAATTAGTAAAAAAGAAATTAGTAAAGAAGTAAATAAGTAAATAAGTGAATAAGTAAATAAGTAAATTAGAAAATAAGTAAATTAGTAAATTAGTCAATAAGTATATAAGTTAATTAGTTAATTAGTAAACTAGTAAATAAGTTAAAAAGGTAATTAGTAAATAAGTAAATGAGAAAATAAGTAAATAAATTAATAAATAAATAAGTATATAAGTAAATTACTAAATAAGAAAATTAGTAAATAAGTAAAATAGTAAATAAGTATATAAGTAAATAAGTAAAAAAGTAAATAAGTTATTAAGTAAATAATTAATGAGTAAATAAGTTAATAAGTAAATAATTAAATAAATAAATAAGGAAATAAGTAAGTAAGTGAATAAGTAAATTAGTAAATAACTGCAACCAAAGTTTGTGGAAGCTGATGTACTAGGTTTAATACCTGTATTTCAAGCCTTAAGGCAGGCCCCATCTCTTGGTTTGTAATATTTTTAATCGAACTTACACTAAACACATCTAAACTTAAGAAATAATTAGAGCAACAATCGAGAGGATTATTATACATTTAAAAAATCCAGTCATAAAGGTACTCAGTGTGTGTGTGTGTTTTATATTTATTGTATAGAATGTAGGCAACACTTCTGAAAGTATGTGTTTAACTGTAAATGTGTTTAGGTGATGTTGTCGTGAAGCGACAAATGTGGAGAGGTAGAAGAAGGTTAAAGAAAGAGGTAGAAGAGGGAATAGAATTTATATTACAACAAAAAGAATACAGTACCGAAAAATGAGATGAGGTGATGTCTGTATGAATGTAAGTAAAGTGCAGTGGGCGTGAGTAAGTATCTTCAAATCTTCAATAAGTATTGTCCTGGAGGCAGCAAAGGGCGGCGTCGGAGTGCAGAGCCGACACTGCGGAGGTAGCAGCGACGCCGATGTGCAGCGGTGACAGGTGCTGTGAAGAGCAGTGACGCCGATGTGCAGCGGTGACAGGCGCCGTGAAGAGCAGTGACGCCGATGTGCAGCGGTGACAGGCGCCGTGAAGAGCAGAGACGCCGATGTGCAGTAATGAGGGTAACGGGCACTATATAGAAAATGTTAGGATCAGTTGGAGTGCCAGAAGTACTTGGTCTCGGATCCTCTTCCGAGAAGGAGACAGGTCCCTCCCCTAGAGCGAGGAGGTGTTACTGCAGTCAATGTGCTTGGATACTCCTCCGGTGTCCGGTCTCTCCCCTAGCGTGAGGAGGTGTTTCAGTAGTCACCGGCGGTTCTTCAAGACTTCTTGAGGGAAGATGTAGAGTATTTATTTATTGGAGTGTAATAGAACTGTTCGAGCTTAGAACTCGGAATCGAATGAAATGAATAAAAAAAATTAATGCTTATATAGGGGGCCGGGGCCGTTCAAATTTAGATCGAGGTAGGTTCAAAAATAGAACATGAATACTGGTGGTTTACAGAGGATTAAACCCGAAAAAGTAATAAACTTTGATAGAAGTTGTCAGACTTTGAAAGATATTGTCATAACAACGATGTCAATAAAGATAAAAATACTGTCAAAAAGTAAGCAAATAACGAAAATACAGGAAAACGAATCATCACCCAATGCAAATTAAAGGAAAATTGCAAACAAAGGTAAAACACAGCTATTTTTACAGTATTATGTAAAGAAAAGTAGAATAACAGAGCTTTGAAAGTTTGACATTTTTAGATTCACAATAAATATTGTTCAAAAAGGATTAGAAAACATCAATAATCCAAAAATACAGAGTAATAGTAATAAGAAGAGTAGAAAGGCAGGTAATGCCTATAGTTTAATGTCTACAGTACGACTTTTTAGGGAGAAAATACGAACTGCGTTATGGTAGATAGAATCTATGATTAACTCTTATGTTCGTGTTTACAGCAAACGAACCAGCAAAAAAGGAAATGAAAGCATGGAAAAACAAAGATAATGTGATGAAAATGTTAATGTGGATCCGATGAATACTAAAAATATTAAGGTACTCAATTTATTACACGTTATAGATGTACAACGGTACATTTCCCCCACAACCCCAGAAAAATTTTCGACTTAGAGAAAATTTTTTAAAAGAAGACCTAAAGAAAACCTAGGAATCTATTTCACCTAATATACAACCTTACATAAAAATATTTATTCTTCTTCTAGCATTCTATCATCTTCATACCGTAAGGGTGGAGTTCACATTCAATGACTGCCACTCTAGAAAAGAATTCCTCAATAACGACAGGCTTATTTAAGGAGTTGTCAACCGCTCCATAGATGGGAAAAAAAAAGTTTGATTCTAGGCCTACGTAAGGAGTAATCAACCGCTCCAATCTAAGGCTTTTTTAACGAGTAATCAACCGCTCGGACCTAAGGCTTATTTAACGAGTAATCAACCGCTCAAAAGAACGTACTAGTTAGTACTAAGGGGTTTAGAGTCCCTTAAGTAAAGAGAAGAGGTTTAGAGCCTCCCGAGTTAACGTAAGGGATTTAGAGTCCCTTAAGTAAAGAGAAGAGGTTTAGAGCCTCCCGAGTTAACGTAAGGGATTTAGAGTCCCTTAAGTTAAAAAAATAAAAAGTTAAAAAAAAAGTTAAAAATAAAATTGAGTACCTTAATTCCTCTTCAAATAGTGCGAAAAGTGAATTAGTGAATATATAGGTTGAGAAAGAAAAACGGAGAGTAAAAATAAATAGGTATAGAGTTTAAGAAAAATAAGAGTTCCGAGTTAATTAAGTTAATTAGAGAACAATTATTTAAATCAAAGTTAAGTTAAAAGAACAAAGTTAACTTAAGATCAATTAAGGTAGATTTAGTTAAGTTAATAATTCTCAAGTTAAGTTAATTAGAGAACAGTTATTTAAATCAAAGTTAAGTTAAAAGAACAAAGTTAACTTACGACCAATTAAGGTACATTTAGTTAAGTTAATAATTCTCAAGTTAAGTTAACTAAAACAAAATTTTACTATCTCCGAGTTTCAAGGGGTTAAGTTCTGAGATGATAGTTAAGGTGTTAAGATTTAAGATGATATGAGATGATAGTGAAGGGGTTAAGATATGAAGATAATGAAGGAGTTAATAATATGTTATCCAAAAGAGATAGCCAAAGAGGGTGATAAGGTAAAGAGGGTGAAAAGGTAAAGAGGGTGAAAAGGTAAAGAGGGTGAAAAGGTAAAGAGGGTGAAAAGGTAAAGAAGGTGAAAAGGTAAAGAAGGTGAAAAGGTAAAGAACACTAGATAAAGTGTTGTTTTTGAATTTAGAAAAAATAAGGTAAAGAGGGTGAAAAGGTAAAGAACACTAGATAAAGTGTTATTTTTGAATTTAGAAAAAGATAGAAGATGAAAAGAATGAGATGTAAGAAAAGAAAGAAAGAGGGAAGACTGAAGACTAAAAGTTGGGCGCCAATTTGTCGTGAAGCGACAAATGTGGAGAGGTAGAAGAAGGTTAAAGAAAGAGGTAGAAGAGGGAATAGAATTTATATTACAACAAAAAGAATACAGTACCGAAAAATGAGATGAGGTGATGTCTGTATGAATGTAAGTAAAGTGCAGTGGGCGTGAGTAAGTATCTTCAAATCTTCAATAAGTATTGTCCTGGAGGCAGCAAAGGGCGGCGTCGGAGTGCAGAGCCGACACTGCGGAGGTAGCAGCGACGCCGATGTGCAGCGGTGACAGGTGCTGTGAAGAGCAGTGACGCCGATGTGCAGCGGTGACAGGCGCCGTGAAGAGCAGTGACGCCGATGTGCAGCGGTGACAGGCGCCGTGAAGAGCAGAGACGCCGATGTGCAGTAATGAGGGTAACGGGCACTATATAGAAAATGTTAGGATCAGTTGGAGTGCCAGAAGTACTTGGTCTCGGATCCTCTTCCGAGAAGGAGACAGGTCCCTCCCCTAGAGCGAGGAGGTGTTACTGCAGTCAATGTGCTTGGATACTCCTCCGGTGTCCGGTCTCTCCCCTAGCGTGAGGAGGTGTTTCAGTAGTCACCGGCGGTTCTTCAAGACTTCTTGAGGGAAGATGTAGAGTATTTATTTATTGGAGTGTAATAGAACTGTTCGAGCTTAGAACTCGGAATCGAATGAAATGAATAAAAAAAATTAATGCTTATATAGGGGGCCGGGGCCGTTCAAATTTAGATCGAGGTAGGTTCAAAAATAGAACATGAATACTGGTGGTTTACAGAGGATTAAACCCGAAAAAGTAATAAACTTTGATAGAAGTTGTCAGACTTTGAAAGATATTGTCATAACAACGATGTCAATAAAGATAAAAATACTGTCAAAAAGTAAGCAAATAACGAAAATACAGGAAAACGAATCATCACCCAATGCAAATTAAAGGAAAATTGCAAACAAAGGTAAAACACAGCTATTTTTACAGTATTATGTAAAGAAAAGTAGAATAACAGAGCTTTGAAAGTTTGACATTTTTAGATTCACAATAAATATTGTTCAAAAAGGATTAGAAAACATCAATAATCCAAAAATACAGAGTAATAGTAATAAGAAGAGTAGAAAGGCAGGTAATGCCTATAGTTTAATGTCTACAGTACGACTTTTTAGGGAGAAAATACGAACTGCGTTATGGTAGATAGAATCTATGATTAACTCTTATGTTCGTGTTTACAGCAAACGAACCAGCAAAAAAGGAAATGAAAGCATGGAAAAACAAAGATAATGTGATGAAAATGTTAATGTGGATCCGATGAATACTAAAAATATTAAGGTACTCAATTTATTACACGTTATAGATGTACAACGGTACAATGTATGGACAGGATTTTGTGAAGTTTGTTGTAGAGGTTTTTATTAAGAGAATTTTGTAAATGCATGTATTGGTATGATACGTTGTAGTGCGCAAAAACCTCAATTCTATAGATTAAAAAGACACACACTTGTCGCTAGCCGCGATCTGGCGGTCACGTGCTTATATTGCTGCGATATTTATCCCGTAAATACTACTACTGTCGCTCCCTTACGAGCGACTAACTAAATTCGACGTCTTGCCCCTTAAAACTCGACGAAAAAGATACGACCTTCTGTATCTTCATAAAATTTTCCACTCTACAGACGATATTCCAGGTCTTTTCTCGGCTCTTAACGTTAATATTCGTCATAGATCTCGCAATCCCAACATATTTGACATACAGGTTTACAGGAATAACACGTCGTATTACAACCCAATAGCCAGAATGTGCCGTACGTACAACGAGCTGTCCCGCAGTGGCAGAGACATAGATATTTTCGATAGTTACTTATCTCATTATAAAAAAGCCATATCCAACACTCTTAATGCAGAAGTGTTCTCGCCGTAACAACGAAATGCAACAATTTTAAGTTATTTCAGTTTAATGTTTTGTTCCTTTTGTGTAAATTTCGTTTTTAGCTTGTATAAGATTTAATGTTCTAGTAGCATACATTAGCAGTTACCAAACATGTGGTGTATACTATTTATGAGCTACGTCCCAGTCTTTTTTGTGTATTGTAATAATTATAGTATGGGACGACTGTATCCTGTCTGTATACCGAATATAAATAAATAAATAAATATATAAACAAATAAGTAAATTAGTAATTAAGTAAATACATAAATAATAAATAAATAAATAAATCAACAAATAAATAAATAAGTAAATAAATAAATAAATAAAAACATAAGTAAATAAGTAAATAAGTAATCTAGTAATTAAGTTAATAAGTCAATAAATAAATAATTGAATAAGTAAATAAGTTAATTAATAAATAATTAAAAAAGTAAATAAATAAATAAGTTAATAAATAAATAAAAAAAAAAAAAATTATAAACTAATAAATAAATAAATAAGTAAAAAAGTAAACTAGTAAATAAGTTAATTAGTTAATAAGTAAATAAAAAAAAAAAAAATAATAAATAAATTAATTATTCAATAAATAAATCAATAAATAAATAAACAATAAATACGTAAATCAATAAATAAATAAAAAAATCAATAAATAAATAAATATATCAATAAATAAATGAATGAATCAATAAATTTATAATTCAACAAATCAATAAATAAATAAATAAATAAATAAATAAATAAATAAATAAATAAATAAGTAAATAAGTAAATAAATAAATAAGTAAATAAGTTAATAAGTAAAAAATTTAATAAGTTAATAAGGAAATAAGTAAGTAAGTGAATTAGTAAATTAGTTAATAAGTTATAAGTAGCACTAACTGCAACCAAAGTTTGTGGAAGCTGATGTACTAGGTTTAATACCTGTATTTCAAGCCTTTAGGCAGGCCCCATCTCTTGGTTTGTAATATTTTTAATCGAACTTACACTAAACACATCTAAACTTAAGAAATAATTAGAACAACAATTGAGAGGATTATTATACATTTAAAAAATCCAGTCATAAAGGTACTCAGTGTGTGTGTGTGTTTTATATTTATTGTATAGAATGAAGGCAACCCTTCTGAAAGTATGTGTTTAACCGTAAATGTGTTTAGGTGATGTATGGACAGGATTTTGTGAAGTTTTTTGTAGAGGTTTTTATTTAGAGAATTTTGTAAATGTATGTATTGGTATGATACGTTGTAGTGCGCAAAAACCTCAATGCTATAGATGAAAAAGACACACACTTGTCGCTAGCTGCGATCTGGCGGTCACGTGCTTATATTGCTGCGATATTTATCCCGTAAATATCACTACTGTCGCTCCCTTACGAGCGACTAACTTAATTCGACATCTTGCCCCTTAAACCTCGACGAAAAAGATACGACCTTCTGTATCTTCATAAAATTTTCCACTCTACAGTTGATACTCCAGGTCTTCTCTCGGCTTTCAACGTTAATATTCGTCATAGATCTCGCAATCCCAACATATTTGACATACAGGTTTACAGGAATAACACGTCGTATTACAACCCAATAGCCAGAATGTCTTTTATTTTTTATATATTGTTTGAATCGCAATCGTCCTCTCCAGAGGACCATACTTTCATCCAAGGACAACTCTTTAGCTGGATAGTAACAGGTTTCCATTTTATTATTAAAATAATCAATAACGTGGCGTATTTTGAATAAGGGATCGTCTGCGTTTTTAGACTCAGAGGTGAAATGGAGACATCTCATGATTAACAAAAATCGGTTCCTGGACATTTGCTGTCTAAAGATGGGTATATCAAACAACCGATCAGTTTTCCAGTAATCCTGAAGGCGAGAAAGGGAAATCGTGCCCATGTGGAAAAGAAGGCCCAGAAATATTTTCATTTCTGGGATAGTATCATCTTTGCACGATTTTATCCTCGATTTTATGGCTGTCGAGAGCTGCAATAATTTAGCAGCTTGACTGTTTGTTTGTTCACAAATAAAAGAAAGAAATTCATCTTCAAAAAAAAAATTAAAATAGTCAATAGGATCCGATCCAGGATTTCCGAAGAATTCATTTTGTTTTCGAAAAGGAATATTTTTCAATTGACATGTACTTGACCAAGAGGAAATAATTGTAGGCTGAGGAGGACTTACTTCAGGCTGTTGAGAAGTACCTAGGAAGGAATCGACGTTGTTCAATAGCTGCTCGTTGTTAGCTGATGAAGAAGAAGAGGGACCCGGAGATACGTTAATAGTCGCCACAGAAAATGTTAACTGCTGACCCTCCTCATCCGATTCTCCATCATCCTCATCATCTTCATCATCATCAGGGATGAACTCATCATCGGTATCTTCATCGGCAAACAATTCGTCTTCAATATCACTTTCATTCAGGGCCAAATTGCGTGAAATTCTTTGTCTTTTAGGCCGCGAACTCTCTTCATTCTCACTCATTTTTGCCTAATATTTGAACCTCCGTATAAAAAACAAAAATGTAGGTATTCAAAAACCACAACTTGTATTACGATCTTTAGACCTTTGCGCGGGAAGCCACAAACACACAAGGCGTTGCGCCAAGTGCCGGTTGCATACTAGCTTATAGAAGTCGTTTACACTGACTCCGCAGATACGCGGGGCTGGCCCCCCGCGCTCTCCGCCTACCCCGCATATCTGCGGAGTCAGCAGCGAAGTTGTTAAAACTCGACGAAAAAAATACGACCTCCTGTATCTTCATTAAATTTTCCACTCTACAGTCGATACTCCAGGTCTTCTCTCGGCTCTTAACGTTAATATTCGTCATAGATCTCGCAATCCCAACATATTTGACATACAGGTTTACAGGAATAACACGTCGTATTACAACCCAATAGCCAGAATGTGCCGTACGTACAACGAGCTGTCCCGCAGTGGCAAAGACGTAGATATTTTTGATAGTTACTTCTCTCATTATAAAAAAGCCATATCCAACACTCTTAATGCAGAAGTGTTCTCGCCGTAACAACGAAATGCAGCAATTTTAAGTTAATTCAGTTTAATGTTTTGTTCCTTTTGTGTAAATTTCGTTTTTAGCTCGTATAAGATTTAATGTTCTAGTAGCATACATTAGCAGTTACCAAACATGTGGTGTATACTATTTATGAGCTACGGTCCAGTCTTTTTTGTGTATTGTAATAATTAAAGTATGGGATGACTGTATCCTGTCTGAATACCGAATATAAATAAATATATAAACAAATAAGTAAATAAGTAATTAAGTAAATTCATAAATGATAAATAAATAAATAAATAAAAACATAAGTAAATAAGAAAATGATAAATAACTAAATTAGTAATCTAGTAATTAAGAAAAGAAGTAAATAAATAAATAAGTGAATAGATAAATAAGTAAATAAGTTAATAAATAAATAAGAAAAAAGTAAACAAATAAATAAATTTATAAATAAGTAAATAAGTAAATGAATAAATTAGTCAATAAATTTATAAATAAATAAGTAAATTAGTGAATAAGTAAATAAGTTAATTAGTAAATAAGTTAATAAGTAAATAAGTTAATAATAAAATAAGTAAATAAGTTAATAAGTTTATAAGTAAATAAGTAAATAAATAATTAAGCAAATACGTAAAAAGTAAATAAGTTAATTAGTATATAAAAAAAATAGTAAATAAGTAAATAAGGAAATTAGTAAATTAGTTAATAAGTAAATTAGTTAATAAGTAAATTAGTAAATAAGTAAATAAATGAATGTTAATAAATAAATTTATAAATAAATTATTAAATAAATCAATAAATAAACTTATCAAATAATAAATAAAAAAATAATTAATTAATAAATAAATAAATAATCAATAAATCAATAAAAAATTTATAAATAAATAAATAAATAAATAAATAAATAAATAATAAATAAATAAATAAATAAAAAAAATAAAAAAATAATAAATAAAAATAAATGAATAAGAAAATAAATAAATAAATAAAAACAAAATCAAATAAATAAATAAGTTAATAAGTAAATTAAAAAACTAGAAAAAAGTAAATAAGTAAATAAGTAAAAGCAAATTAGAAAATAAGAGAATAAGTATATTAGAAAATTAGTAAATAAGTATATAAGTTTATAAGTATATTAGTAAACTAGTAAATAAGTTAAAAAGGTAATAAGTAAATAAGTAAATAAGTAAATAAATAAATAAGTAAATAATTAAATGAGTTAATAAGTAAAAAAGTAAATATTTAAATAAGTAAATAAGTAAAAGAGTAAATTAGTAAATAACTAAATAAGTATATAAGTAAATAAAAATTATTTAATAAATAAATTAATCAATAAATAAATAATTAAATATATAAATTAAAAATAAACAAATAAATAAATAAATTAATAAACAAATAAATAAATAAGTCAATAAATAAATAAGTCAATAAATAAAAACATAAGTAATTAAGTTAATAAATAAATAAGTAAATAAGTCAATTAGTAAAAAAACAATAAGTAAAGAAGTAAATATGAAAAAAAGTAAATTATTAAATTATTAAATAAATAAATAAATAAATAAATAAATAAATGACTAAATAAATTAATAAATAAATAAATAAATAAAAAATAAATTAATAAATAAACAAATAAATATTTAAATAAATAAATAAATAAGAACATCAGTTAATAAATAAATACGTTAATAAGTAAATAAGTAAATTAAAAAACTAGAAAAAGTAAATAAGTAAATAAATAAATAAGTAAATAAGTAAATGAGTTAATAAGTTGATAAGTTAATTAGTAAATAAGGAAATAAGTTAATTAGTAAATTAGTTAATAATTGTAAAAGGTAATAAGTAAATTAGAAAACTAGTAAATAAGTTAAAACGGTAATAAGTAAATAAGTAAATGAGTAAATAAGAAAATAAGTAAATAAGTTAATAAGTAAATAATTAAATAAGTTAATAAGTAAAAGAGTAAATAAGTAAATTAGTAAATAATTAAATAAGAAAATGAGTAAATTAGTAAATAACCAAAATAAGTATATAAAAAAATAAGTATATAAGAAAATAAGTAAATAATTAAATAAATAAAAAAATCAATAAATAAATAAATAAATAAATAAATAAATAAGTTAATTAAAAAAAACATAAGTAAATAAATTAATAAATAAATAAGTCAATTAGTAAAAAAGAAATAAGTAATGAAGTAAATAAGTAAATAAGTAAATAAGTGAATAAGTAAATAAGTAAATTAGAAAATAAGTTAAATAGTAAATTAGTTAATTAGTAAATTAGTCAATAAGTTTAAAAGGTAATTAGTAAATAAATAAATAATAAAAAATGTAAAAAAGTTAATAAGTAAATAAGTAAATAAATAAATAAGTAAATAAGTAAGTAAGTAAATAAATAAATAAATTAATAAATAAATTAGTAAATGAAGAAATAAACAAATAAATAAATAAATATATAAACAAAATAAATATATAAAATAAGTAAATAAGTGAATAAGTAAATAAGTAAATTAGAAAATAAGTTAAATAGTTAATTAGTTAATTAGTAAATTGGTCAATAAGTTTAAAAGGTAATTAGTAAATAAATAAATAATAAAAAATGTAAAAAAGTTAATAAGTAAATAAGTAAATAAATAAATAAGTAAATAAGTAAGTAAGTAAATAAATAAATAAATCAATAAATAAATTAGTAAATGAAGAAATAAACAAATAAATAAATAAATATATAAACAAATAAATAAATAAATAATTATAACATAAGTTATTAAGTTCATAAATAAATAATTAAAATGGTCAATTAGTAAAAAAGAAATTAGTAAAGAAGTAAATAAGTAAATAAGTGAATAAGTAAATAAGTAAATTAGAAAATAAGTAAATTAGTAAATTAGTCAATAAGTATATAAGTTAATTAGTTAATTAGTAAACTAGTAAATAAGTTAAAAAGGTAATTAGTAAATAAGTAAATGAGAAAATAAGTAAATAAATTAATAAATAAATAAGTATATAAGTAAATTACTAAATAAGAAAATTAGTAAATAAGTAAAATAGTAAATAAGTATATAAGTAAATAAGTAAAAAAGTAAATAAGTTATTAAGTAAATAATTAATGAGTAAATAAGTTAATAAGTAAATAATTAAATAAATAAATAAGGAAATAAGTAAGTAAGTGAATAAGTAAATTAGTAAATAACTGCAACCAAAGTTTGTGGAAGCTGATGTACTAGGTTTAATACCTGTATTTCAAGCCTTAAGGCAGGCCCCATCTCTTGGTTTGTAATATTTTTAATCGAACTTACACTAAACACATCTAAACTTAAGAAATAATTAGAGCAACAATCGAGAGGATTATTATACATTTAAAAAATCCAGTCATAAAGGTACTCAGTGTGTGTGTGTGTTTTATATTTATTGTATAGAATGTAGGCAACACTTCTGAAAGTATGTGTTTAACTGTAAATGTGTTTAGGTGATGTATGGACAGGATTTTGTGAAGTTTGTTGTAGAGGTTTTTATTAAGAGAATTTTGTAAATGCATGTATTGGTATGATACGTTGTAGTGCGCAAAAACCTCAATTCTATAGATTAAAAAGACACACACTTGTCGCTAGCCGCGATCTGGCGGTCACGTGCTTATATTGCTGCGATATTTATCCCGTAAATACTACTACTGTCGCTCCCTTACGAGCGACTAACTAAATTCGACGTCTTGCCCCTTAAAACTCGACGAAAAAGATACGACCTTCTGTATCTTCATAAAATTTTCCACTCTACAGACGATATTCCAGGTCTTTTTTCGGCTCTTAACGTTAATATTCGTCATAGATCTCGCAATCCCAACATATTTGACATACAGGTTTACAGGAATAACACGTCGTATTACAACCCAATAGCCAGAATGTGCCGTACGTACAACGAGCTGTCCCGCAGTGGCAAAGACATTGATATTTTCGATAGTTACTTCTCTCATTATAAAAAAGTTATATCCAACACTCTTAATGCAGAAGTGTTCTCGCCGTTAAAACGAAATGCAACCATTTTAAGTTAATCCAGTTTAATGTTTTGTTCCTTTTGTGTAAATTTCGTTTTTAGCTCGTATAAGATTTAATGTTCTAGTAGCATACATTAGCAGCTACCAAACATGTGGTGTATACTATTTATGAGCTACGGTCCAGTCTTTTTTGTGTATTGTAATAATTATAGTATGGGATGACTGTGTCCTGTCTGTGTACTGAATATAAATAAATAAATAAATATATAAACAAATAAGTAAATAAGTAATGAGGTAAATACATAAATAATAAATATATAAATAAACAAATAAATAAATAAATAAGTAAATAAATAAATAAATAAAAACATAAGTAAATAAGTAAATGAGTAAATAACTAAATTAGTAATCTAGTAAAAAAGTTAATAAATAAAAAGGTGAATAAGAAAATAAGTAAATAAATAAATAAGTAAAAAAGTGAATAAATAAATAAATAAATAAATAAAAAATAAATTATTAAATAAATAAATTAATAAATAAGTAAATAAATAAATAAGTAAATAAGTGAATAAGTTAATAAGTAAATTAGTGAATAAGTAAATAAGTTTATTAGTAAATAAGTTAAAAAGTAAATAAGTAAATAAGGAAATAAGTAAGTAAGTGAATTAGTTAATTAGTAAATAAGTTATAAGTAGCACTAACTGCAACCAAAGTTTGTGGAAGCTGATGTACTAGGTTTAATACCTGTATTTCAAGCCTTTAGGCAGGCCCCATCTCTTGGTTTGTAATATTTTTAATCGAACTTACACTAAACACATCTTAACTTAAGAAATAATTAGAACAACAATCGAGAGGATTATTATGCATTTAAAAAATCCAGTCATAAAGGTACTCAGTGTGTGTGTGTGTTTTATATTTATTTTATAGAATGTAGGCAACCCTTCTGAAAGTATGTGTTTAACTGTAAATGTGTTTAGGTGATGTATGGACAGGATTTTGTGAAGTTTGTTGTAGAGGTTTTTATTTAGAGAATTTTGTAAATGTATGTATTGGTATGATACGTTGTAGTGCGCAAAAACCTCAATGCTATAGATGAAAAAGACACACACTTGTCGCTAGCTGCGATCTGGCGGTCACGTGCTTATATTGCTGCGATATTTATCCCGTAAATATCACTACTGTCGCTCCCTTACGAGCGACTAACTTAATTCGACATCTTGCCCCTTAAACCTCGACGAAAAAGATACGACCTTCTGTATCTTCATAAAATTTTCCACTCTACAGTCAATACTCCAGGTCTTCTCTCGGCTCTTAACGTTAATATTCGTCATAGATCTCGCAATCCCAACATATTTGACATACAGGTTTACAGGAATAACACTTCGTATTACAATCTAATAGCCAGAATGTGCCGTACGTACAACGAGCTGTCCCGCAGTGGCAAAGACATAGATATTTTCGATAGTTACTTCTGTCATTATAAAAAAGCCATATCCAACACTCTTAATGCAGAAGTGTTCTCGCCGTAACAACGAAATGCAACAATTTTAAGTTAATTCAGTTTAATGCTTTGTTCCTTTTGTGTTAATTTCGTTTTTAACTCGTATAAGATTTAATGTTCTAGTAGCATACATAAGCAGTTACCAAACATGTGGTGTATACTATTTATGAGCTACGGTCCAGTCTTTTTTGTGTATTGTAATAATTATAGTATGGGATGACTGTATCTTGTCTGTATACCAAATATAAATAAATATAAAAACAAATAAGTAAATAAGTATTTAAGTAAATACATAAATAATAAATAAATAAATAAACAAATAAATAAGTAAATAAATAAATAAATAAAAACATAAGTAAATAAGTAAATAACTAAATTAGTAATATAGTAATTAAGTAATTGAGTAAATAAATAAATAAGTAAAAAATAAATAAATAAATAAGTAAATAAATAAATAAAAAAAAAAATATAAAATTAATAAATAAATAAATTAGTAAATAAGTAGAAAAGTAAACTAGTAATTTAGTTAATTAGTTAATAAGTTAATAATTAAATAAATAAATAAGTTAATAAATAAATTAATAAATCAATAAATAAATAAATCAATAAATATTTAAATCAATAAATGAATAAATAAATCAATAAATAAATAAATAAATAAATAAATGAACCAATAAATTAATAAATTAATAAATAAATATAAAAAAGATACATCGCATACAAAGTTAGTCGAATTTTACACTTTTTCGGTCACCGTGGAATATTTTGTCTTGATATAAACCGACTTTATATTGACCGTCGCATCGAGATCGTTGCGTAGACACATCGTTTGAGTAGATCGGACCTGTTGCACTTCAAAAACATCGCAATATGGATTCTGTTTGCAGTAATTTTTGCGTTTTTACCTACTTTAGACACTGAATATTTGTCTTTTTGAAGCTCAGTTTGAAATGTTTTAGTTTGTCGTTTCTGTTCAGATCGATCATCTTTTAGCATATTTTTCGATCATATTAGCTCAACAAAGTGGTTCTGCGCACGTTCCGCTTTTGAAGAAGTTACTCTCCTTTGTTATTTTATAAGATACATGCCATACAAAGTTAGTCGAATTTTACACTTTTTCGGTCACCGTGAAATATTTTGTCTTGATATAAACCGACTTTATATTGACCGTCGCGTCGAGATCGTTGCGTAGACACATCGTTTGAGTAGATCGGACCTGTTGCACTTCAAAAACATCGCAATATGGATTCTGTTTGCAGTAATTTTTGCGTTTTTACCTACTTTAGACACTGAATATTTGTCTTTTTGAAGCTCAGTTTGAAATAATTTAGTTTGTCGTTTCTGTTCAAATCGATCATCGTTTTGCATATTTTCTGATCATATTAGCTCAATGAAATAGTCCTGCGTACGATCTGCTATTGAAGAAGATACTCTCCTGTGTTATTTTAAAAGATACATGCCATACAATGTTAGTCGAATTTTACACTTTTTCGGTTACCTTGAAATATTTTGTCTTGATATTAACCGACTTTGTATTGACCGTCGCGCCGAGACCGTTGCATAGACACCTCGCTTGTGTAGATCGGACCTGTGGCACTTTAAAAGCATCGCCATATGGATTCTGTTTGCAAAAATTTTAGCGTTTTCACCTACTTTAGACACTGAATATTTGTCGTTTTGAAGCTTAGTTTGAAATGTTTTAGTTTGTCGTTTCTGTTCAAATCGATCATCTTTTAGCATATTTTTCGATGATATTAGCTCACCGGAGTAATTCTGCGCATGCTTTGCTGTTTTATTAGGTACTTTTTTGCGATATTTTAAAAGATACATCCCATACAAAGTTAGTCGAATTTTACAATTAATTGGTTACCGTGAAATATTTTGTATTGCTATTAACCGACTTTATATTGACCGTCGCGTCGAGCCCGTTGCTTAGACACCTCGTTTGTGTAGATCGGACCTGTTTCACTTCAAAAACATCACAATATGGATTCTGTTTGCAATAATTTTAGCGTTTTCACATACTTTAGACACTGCATATTGTACCGTTGTACATGTTTTATGTGTAATAAATTGAGTACCTTAATATATTTAGTATTCATCGGATCCACATTAACATTTTCATCACATTATCTTTGTTTTTCCATGCTTTCATTTCCTTTTTCCATCCAAAGATTGCTGGTTCGTTTGCTGTAAACACGAACATAAGAGTTAATCATAGATTCTATTTACCATAACGCAGTTCGTATTTTCTCCCTAAAAAGTCGTACTGTAGACATTAAACTATAGGCATTACCTGCCTTTCTACTCTTCTTATTACTATTACTCTGTATTTTTGGATTATTGATGTTTTCTAATCCTTTTTGAACAATATTTATTGTGAATCTAAAAATGTCAAACTTTCAAAGCTCTGTTATTCTACTTTTCTTTACATAATACTGTAAAAATAGTTGTGTTTTACCTTTGTTTGCAATTTTACTTTAATTTGCATTGGGTGATGATTCGTTTTCCTGTATTTTCGTAATTTGCTTGATTTTTGACAGTATTTTTATCTTTATTGACATGGTTGTTATGACAATATCTTTCAAAGTCTGACAACTTCTATCAAAGTTTATTACTTTTTCGGGTTCAATCCTCTGTAAACCACCAGTATTCATGTTCTATTTTTGAACCTACCTCGATCTAAATTTGAACGGCCCCGGCCCCCTATATAAGCCTTTATTTTTTTCATTCTATTCATTCGATTCCGAGTTCTAAGCTCGAACAGTTCTATTATACTTCAAGAAATAAACACTCTACATCTTCCCTGAAGAAGTCTTGAAGAACCACCGGTGACTACTGAAACACCTCCTCACGCTAGGGGAGGGACCGGACACCGGAGGAGTATCCAAGCCCATTGACTGCAGTAACACCTCCTCGCTCTAGGGGAGGGACCTGTCTCCTTCTCGGAAGAGGGTCCGAGACCAAGTACTTCTGGCACTCCAACTGATCATAACATTTTCTATATAGTGCCCGTTACCCTCATTACTGCTGTGAGTCACTCCTTCACGGCACCTGTCACCGCTGCACATCGGCGTCACTGCTCTTCACGGCGCCTGTCACCGCTGCACATCGGCGTCACTGCTCTTCACGGCGCCTGTCACTGCTACACATCGGCGTCGCTGCTACCACCGCTGTGTCGGCCCTGCACTCCGACGCCGCCCTTTGCTGCCTCCAGGACAATACTTATTGAAGATTTGAAGATACTTACTCACGCCCACTGCACTTTACTTACATTCATACAGACATCACCTCATCTCATTTTTCGGTACTGTATTCTTTTTGTTTCAATACAAATTCTATTCCCTCTTCTACCTCTTTCTTTTACCTTCTTCTACTTCTCCACATTTGTCGCTTCACGACAATATTTGTCTTTTTAAAGCTCAGTTTGAAATGTTTTAGTTTGTCGTTTCTGTTCAAATCGATCATCTTTTAGCATACTTTTCAATCACATTAGCTCACCGAAGTAGTTCTGTGCACGCTCCGCTGTTGAAGAAGTTACTATCCTTTGTTATTTTAAAAGATACATCCCATACAAAGTTAGTCGAATTTTACACTTTTTCGGTCACCGTGAAATATTTTGTCTTGATATAAACCGACTTTATATTGACCGTCGCATCGAGCCCGTTGCGTAGACACCTCGTTTGTGTAGATCGGACCTGTTGCACTTCAAAAACATCGCAATATGGATTCTGTTTGCAATAATTTTAGCGTTTTCACCTACTTTAGACACTGAATATTTTTCGTTTTGAAGCTCAGTTTGAAAAGTATTAGTTTGTGGTTTCTGTTCAAATCGATCATCTTTTAGCATACTTTTCGATCATATTAGCTCACGGAGTGTTTATGCGCACGCTCTGCTGTTGAAAAAGGTACTCTTTTCCGATATTTTAAATGATACATCCCATACAAAGTTAGTCGAATTTTACACTTTTTCGGTCACCGTGAAATATTTTGTCTTGATATTTACCGACTTTATATTGACTGTCGCATCGAGCCCGTTGCGTAGACACCTTGTTTGTGTAGATCGGACCTGTTGAACTTTAAGAACATCGCAATATGGATTCGGTTTGCAATAATTTTAGCGTTTTCACCTACCTTAGACACTGAATATTTGTCGTTTTAAAGCTTAGTTTGAAATGTTTTAGTTTGTCGTTTCTGTTAAAATTGATCATTTTTTAAGTGAAAACTTCTTTAGCGGCGTTAAGCACTTTTGTGGGATGGGGGAATAATGTGAAACTCGCGTCAGGACACGTGGGCTGATCGAAAAACCGTAAGACGGTTGGCGAAATTATGGATGAAAGTTAATATTTCTGAGAGAAAAACTTTTTAATGTTATTTAATATAATATAAATTGTAATGTTTGTGTACGATAGCGCAATAAATAAATATTGTATTCTATAAAAATATAATATTTATTATTATTATTATTATTATTATTATTATTGTATTATTATGATTGTTTCATTATTATTATTATTAAAATCATTATTATAATTATTATTATTGTTTCCTATCACAAAAATGATAGTTCTTTTGTATTGATAATAACTATTCCAAAAAATCAAAATGCACAACGTTGATATTCAAGTTTTCACTTCTGCCGGCACTCCCGGAGTGCAATTTTTCTAGCATACTTTTCGATTATATAAGCTCACCAGAGTGTTTGTGCGCACGCTCTGCTGTTAAAATGGGTACTCTCCTGCGTTATTTTAAAAGATACATGCCATACAAAGTTAGTCGAATTTTACACTTTTACGGTCACCGTAAAATATTTTGTCTTGATAGTAACCGACTTTATATTGACCGTCGCGTCGAGCCCGTTGCGTAGATAGCTTGTTTGTGTAGATCGGACCTGTTGCACTTCAACGACATCGCAATATGGATTCTGTTTGCAATAATTTTAGCGTTTTCACCTACTTTAGACACTGAATATTTGTCGTTTTGAAGCTCAGTTTGAAATGTATTAGTTTGTCGTTTCTGTTCAAATCGATAATCTTTTAGCATACCTTTCGATCAAATTAACTCACCGGAGTGTTTGTGCGCACGCACCGCTATTGAAGTAGGTACTCTCTTGCGTTAATTTAAAAGATACATGCCATACAATGTTAGTCGAATTTTTCACTTTTTTGGTCACCGTGCAATATTTTGTCTTGATATTAACCGACTTTATATTGACCGTCGCGTCGAGCCCGTTGCGTAGACACCTCGTTTGTGTAGACCGGACCTGTTGCACTTCAAAATCAACGCAATATGGATTCTGTTTGCAATAATTTTAGCGTTTTCACCTACTTTAGACACTGAATATTTGTCGTTTTGAAGCTCAGTTTGAAATGTTTTAGTT